>VYXF01002574.1:354297-374599 GCA_013397295.1 Polioptila caerulea | reverse complement strand
GTCCCGGACCCCTCAGCGGGCGGGCCCCGCGCCGCTGTCGGCCGTAAGTGCGGAGCGGGATTGCGGGGCCGGATTGCGGGGCCGGGCGGCAGCCCCTGGGCCCGGCTTCGGCTCCGTGTGGGCCCTCGGGATGCGCTGGAGCGGCTCCGGGGGAGCAGGAGCGGGGTCAGACTGGAGCTCCGATCGGGGGTGATCGCCGAGCCCATCCCTGCCTTCCTGCCATGCTTGGCTGGGTGTAGGGTCTCGTAAACTCAGCTTGGCTTGGACAGGTTTTTTACCTCAGTTTTGACATGTAAGGTGCTTGTTTTGGAGCTGCTCTGTAATCCTCACCCCTACCCCGCCGGGCCTGCGATGCCGGTGGGTGCTGCTCCAACTGGCCTTTCCAAAGGTCATTTTTCCGCTGCGCAAGCCCACATAGGAGCAGCAGGTACAGCAAAAATGTGGTGAAAGTGTGAGCACTCACCGTTGGACTCCTGGCAGTGTCAGGGACAGTGGAGAACTTCAGCTAAATCTGTGTCAGACTGTGCCACAATGCGTCTGTTACATGACCCAATAATTACCTAAAACTTTGAAGGCTGATAATTTTGCAAATAGTCAAATTAAGACACAGGGCACCTAAAAATGTCCTGGAGAGCCTCATATTAGGAGGCTTTGTATAACTAAGTTATGAAGACTGCTTTGATTTTAACTGTTGTTTGTTTTCATTCTAGATAAGCATCTGGTAAAAAAAGATGCTAGGAAGAGAATTGTAAGTACTTGCATTTTGTCCAGGAAATAAAAGTAAAGAGTGCAGCCTCTTTCATTATAATTCCATTATAATTCCATTATAATTTTTGTGTTTGTATATTGGCAACTGTAGGCCATAGCTGTGTCACTGTGTAGTGGTATGTCTGTCACTGGGTCATACTGTGGAAGGCTATGCTCATATACTTCTGAAAATTGTAATAAAATTGTGAGAGATCTGTGCAAAAATTGTGAGGAATAAAATTGTAAGGGCTTGTGTCAGGACAGGTGCCAGTTTGGGTTCAGTGTTGCATATGTAGTCTTTCTATTGCCTTATATAACCCCCTGCGCTATCAATTCTTTTAAGACCATTGAAAAAAATTCTTAGTTTATTTTAGTTGTTTAGGTTTCTGAAAATAAAAATGTGATTCCTCTTAAAGTTTAAGCTATCTATATAATGGATGCTGAAATTGTTGCTGGCACTTATTTTAAGTTGGGAGTCAGGTCTCTGAGGTGGGTTGTGGCAGAGTGAGGAGCAGCAGGTGACCCTCTGGAACCCCTGGGGTCCTGGGAACAGGAAGGAAGTTGGAAGCAGGGCAGGGGCTGGTTGTGGGGGTAGAAGGGAGGGAAAACATGGTGGTCTGGGAAAGTCACAACATCCAGATGGATCCCCAGTGCCTTCCCATGAAACAATCTCTTTCCAGCATAGGGGGCTGGCATGATGGAATGGGCAGGGTGCATTTCTAACACAGTTCACTGCTCTGTCCACTGTGGGTCTCAGAGTGACTCTGTTTTTCACCAGATCTGTATCGAGGGCAACATTGCAAGTGGGAAAACAACATGCCTGGATTATTTTGCACAAACTACCAGCATTGAGGTACTGGATGCACATTTCTTTGTCCTTATTGCTGTCACTGAGCATCTGCTTGACTTAGATCCAACATGTCCTTGGGTGCATGAGGAGGGAGCAGCAGGGGCTGAGCCAGGGGCTTGCTGGGGCACCACTCCAACTTTTTATAGTCAAATGGCAGCAGAGAAATGTAGATCACCTGTGGTATTTACTGAATGCCAAAATACCAGTACAACCTGTGAATCAGTTTGTACCCTTATAAAATAACAGCAACCCACAGACCATGGGCATGTTTGGACTTGCCTGTTTGCTATTTCATGTCACTGAACTATTAGATAGGTCTGGTAAAAGCAAAGTAAAGAATTATGTAAAAATACCTATGCCATGTAACAGAGATCCCAGTAAACAGATGGCTTTTTTTAAAAGAGGAAAATCTGTTAGAACTGTTTCAAGAGATTTCTTAGACTAATCTGGTATTTGATTTTGTGTTGCTTTGAACCAGGTTAGGGGAAGGGCAGGCTTGTTGTATTTTAAACAAAATCAAGGTCAACCCTAAGTGAACAATTGTTTTTGTACAACAGATATTAATGCTTTCCCCAAGAAACCTGGCAACACATTTGGTAATAAGTTTTAGGAGTCCTCATAGAAATGTTGGGTTGCCAGATTTTATTTGGTAATTTAACAGGAATTGTCCTTATGAAGTAATTAACTGTTAATCCAAAGGATAGCAGACTTTAATTTGCATACAGTGCAGCATTTTAAAGTAGCTACTTAAGTTCCCAGGCTGATGAGGTTTTCCTGGGCCTGACTATACAGTATTATTGCAGATTTAGACCCTATTTGAACCAGGTAAGGCTCGTGATTTTACCTATTCAGGGTAAAAGCTGTTCTGATTCACTTTGTAAAATACTTAAATATGTTTTGTTTGTTAGAACATAAAATGAAAACGAATGTGGTAGCAGTCTTATTCTCTTCTTTTGCTGGCAAGTGTTACTTTCTGAGAAATTAATTTGTGAGGGGATGGGCTTGTCATTGAAATGCTAAGTATTCTGCTAAGCTGTTATTTCATGGCACTGATCTTCACTGAAAAAAAAAAAAAAAAAGAAATTATCTCCAGGTTTATGATGTAATCCTATCAGTGTTTAAAAATGCTAAGGAGAGGTTGGATGTTGACATTTCTCTATTTCTAGCTGTGTTTATTATTACCTTTTGTGTTACAGAATTCAATGCTGTTCTTTTAAGTGTGATGAGCTTTCCAATACAAGTCCTGAATACTTTGATTTACCACACAAGCATTCCTTAAAAATAGTTGTACACTTGTAGGGTCACATTAAGTATTCTGAATTTAAGATGTGTTTAAAATGGAGTAATTATTTTTAACCAGGTTTTGAAGGAACCCTTGACCAAGTGGAGGAATGTTCGAGGTCATAATATCCTGGTAAGTGGCAGAAATTATTTCTGCAGTTAACAAGGACTGTTCTTTTAGCAAGACCTGTGTGATGGCTTTTTATCAGCCAGCATAACTGCTACAAAAGATGTGATCCAAATCTCACACAGCAAAAACTAAAGCTACACAAAACAAAAGAGCTTCCACTGCATATAATAGAAACATTGCAAATGTGGTTTTGGTGAGGACTGGGTGTCCAGCAGGGTGTGAGTTAAAGCAATTCGCAGGGAGGGAAGCCCTGAGTGTGGCAGTTGTTTCTAAATGTGCTTGTGCCTGTTTTAAAGGAGGGAAGGACAGTCAGTCGAGGTGAGGGGTGGATCCCGTCAATTAATGTTGTTTGATTGGAGTTCTGTGAACAGTTCTGGTGCCCCCAACACAAGGAGGACATGGAACTGTTGGAGAGAGTCCAGAGGAGGCCATGGAGGTGCTGAGGGGGCTGGAGCACCTCCCCTGTGGGGCCAGGCTGGGAGAGCTGGGGCTGCTCAGCCTGGAGAGGAGAAGGTTGTGTGGGGAGCTCACAGCTCCTGCCAGGGGCTGAGGGGCTGCAGGGAAACCAGAAAGGGACAATTCCTCAGGAACTGCAGGGACAGGACAAGAGGGAAAGGGGACAAATTGAAAGAGAGGTGGTTTAGGTTGGATATATGGAAGAAACTCTTCCCTGGGAGGGTGGGCAGGCCCTGGCACAAGGAGCCCAGAGCAGCTGTGGCTGCCCCTGGATCCCTGGCAGTGTCCTAGGCCAGGCTGGACATTGGGGCTGGAGCAGCCTGGGACAGTGGAAGGTGTCCCTGCCCATGGCAGGGGGTGGCACTGGATGATCTTTAAGACCCATTCCAACCTCTTGACATTGTATGAATCTGTGATCCTGTGGCTGCTGCAGATAAAGAAAATTCAGCCCAGTGAGGTGTTGATGACTTCTATTGCCTTTTGAGTGGCTGAGGCCTCTTGGAACTGTTCCCCGCAGTGAAATCTCTGAGTCCCAGCCTTGCTGGGGTGCTGGCAGTGGTCCCTGCTATCAGTCCTTTGCTTGGGGCTCAGCCCCTCTGCAGAAGCACCACGTGGCTGAGGCAGGGATTTGTGCTCAGGCGCTGCACTCCGCGGTGTGGACACACCCCGAACTTGCCCTGACATGTGTGAAATACCATCAGTGTTAGCACAGGCCTCTGGAACTGTCCCGCCTAGGAGTTGCTGATGCCTTTGTGATTCTTAGGAAAGGGGTGGGGCACGACGCAGCAGCCTTGGAGCATTGGGAAAGTCTGATCTTGGCAGGGAGGAGAGTATCAGACCTGTGGGCTGAAGCTGGGCTGCTTGCTGGCTTAAAACTTGTCACCTCAGCTAACAGACACAGAATGATGTTTTATTTTAAGTGAGATCCTTTCTCTGCTGTGCAGGTTAGATTGTTGCTTGTAAGTTCTATGTGTGTGTGGAATTGCAGCAATCAGAAAGTGAGCGGAACAGCTACCTGAGAGCTGCTGTGAGGATCCTTTGGGAAGAGCAGCTACCTGTGTTAAAGGACATATTTTCTGAGGCCCAGACCATACTTAGAACCCTGTATGATTTCTGGATGCTCTGAGTGTACTGAGCCTGTCAGTGCACAAAAAAAGAGCAGTAGATAGGGGTTTTTTTTCATTACTTGGTTTTGACTGTTCCATGTGCAGAGTAACTAATTCCTGCTGACTTCAGCCAACCTCCCACTCAGTGTCTGTAGGGACAGGGCCATAATTGTACATCTCCATTGTGGAGAACAAATGATCACTTAATTCTTGTCAAACCTGATGTCAGCTGTTTTAGTGCACTTCTTAAAGCAATGCTGTTGTAGGGCAGAAGCTTCCTAAATACCCAACTTCCAGTTGTGCTGTTTGTCCTGACAAATGTCCATCTGTCCTGCTTCCATCTCTGACCCCAGGGCTTAATGTACCAGGATGCATCAAGGTGGGGGATAACTCTGCAGACCTATGTCCAGCTGACCATGCTGGAGCAGCACACCAGGCCCATGGTAAGGAAACATCTTCTTTTAATTGTAAGAGTAATTAGATGTGGTTACGAGTGTTAAATCCTTTTAGCCTTATATTCAAGAGTTGAGATGCTGTGTGTGCCATTCTTTGTTCCTGCAGTGAGTATGAATTTCTGTGGTGCAGATGTTGATGTGCTCAGTGTGTGCTCTGGGGGTAAAACCTCTGCCTCCTGCCTGCTCACAGCTTCCCCACAGTGATCCTGCTGTTTGGGCAGACCCTCTGGAGCTGGGCTTACACAAATCTCTTCCTCATTTCATGTCAGTGACTTGTCTGTAATTTCATTATTTTGAATCTTTGGCAAACACCAAGTAATTGCATGTTAGAATTCATAGTACTGCTTTGTGCTGTCTAGTACAAATTTAGCCATTGCTTCTTCTGGTTATGCAAAATACTTCCACTACCATTTTCTATTGCTTTTTCAGGTGGTTTACATTCCTTTTTTCCTTGTAATTTTTTCTTTGTTTTAGTATTAAATTTCATATCGTACGTTTTCATCAAGATTTCTTCATTCTTTTCTCCTTCAAGCGCCTTTTGTTACATTCTATGCTGTCTCCATCCCTTGATTACAGGGGATTACCTGATCTTAGATGCCATGATTATGTTTTACTGATTGCTCTTGTGTTCTGTTTTCTGAGCCTGTGTCTGGGTAAACTTTTAGTGGTGCCAAATCTGAAAGTGGCACATATAATCATTAGGTTTTTGGAAGAGGTGTTTTTCCAAGACAATAGAAATCTTGTTCTGTTGGAGAAGTTCATTCAAGAATTCCTGAGGATTTTCCTGTATTTCAATCTGAGCTTTTTTGTCATTTGAGCTTTGCTGGAGCCATTTTTGCTTCACTGATGTGCAGAAGCCTGGATGAGAAGTTGCTCTGCCAGGCCAAAGAGTGTCAGAGGATCTGCCTGCTCCAACATGAAGTGCTGGTGGAACACATGTGGGGCTGGCTGAGGCCAGGGCTGTATCAGTTGTAGTTATTTCTTTTAGAAGTGCCATTTCCTTTCTTGAATGTGTCTGATGTCAGCCCTGTGCTGTGATGCAGCAATGCATGGGATAGGGCAGCAATCTGGGCAGCAGTAGTTCCCATTTTCCTGCAGATTCCAAGTGGGTTGCTGCTTTTTTGTGCCCTGAGTTACCTTCCACTGCTCAGCTGAATGACCTGTGTCTGAATAAAAAATGAGAGTAAGATTAGGAGTACTTGTTTGGTTTGTGGTTCCCACTCTCCCAGTGAGTTTGTTTCTCACAGGATCTTAAAATTAGGTTTCATATGTGCCATATGCATGTGAAAAGAAACAAGCATGAAAATGTAGAGTCAAGTTTTATGTTGCAGATTTCCCCCATAAGGATGATGGAGCGATCAATTCACAGTGCAAAACACATTTTTGTGGAAAACCTGTATCGAAGGTATGGAGTGTGGTTTTCTACTTTACTTTCTTGGGTTAATTATTTTAAATATATATCTAATCAACTGGTAATTTCTTTGGTGATGTGCATTTAAGTGGCCTGTGAAATCTGCCAGTTCTGTGTTGGAATGGCAGTGTGTTTGGTATGGGGTGTGCTGCCCACTCCTAGAAAACCTTTTTCAGCAGTCCTGAATATTTAGCACTCAGTATTATTTAGACACCATATATTGGAGTTATCTGCTCTCCAGCTGAATACTCAAATCTTGCTTGAATCAAACACATGCTGGACAGGTAAAAAAACACCAGGATATAAAGAGTAAGACTGTAGGAGGGAGAGAACTGGGCAGTGTTATCCAGCCTGGCATCCAGAATTGACATTTCTTGCAAGCAGGGACTCAAGTCCTGTGCTCTTGCTCAGAATCAGGATTGACAGGATCAAAATAGACTGCAAGCCTTGGTAGGCTGTGAGTAAAGAAAGAGCAATCACCTATTACCTGCCCTAGGTGTAACTCACCTGTCCCAAAGTAACTGAAATAGTGCAGGAATCAGGGTTTTTGTTTATTTGTTTGCAATGCTGACCTGTCGAGGAGTGTATGTGACAGATGGGTTTTAGTGGGTTTTTCAGTGGCCTTGAGGGACAAACCCAGTTTGTGCCACCAGGTGTCATCCATGCTGCACGAGCACCTCTCTGCCACAAGAATGCCTTTGGAATTGAGGAGAGAAATACGTTATTCATCCCAGTCCACACACAGTGCAAGCAGCCTGGAATATCCTCATTTTTAGTTACTTTTTAGTTCTTTTTTCATTGTAGACAAAGTTCTTTTTTTCCCCGAAGACTTAGTTGCTATGAGGCTGAATCTGCTTGTGTCAACTCTGAGAATTAATTTAATAACAACAACTATTTTAGGGGCATCTAAGATGTTTTGTGGCTTCAGCACTTTTTAAATATAGGAAAAAAGGCATTGGCTTTGCTTTGTTACAGCAAGCTACAAGGCAGCTGATAATACCAACAGCAAGCCAAAAGAAAAGGATGTGTTAAAATGATTATAAATAAACCAAGAAATAATTGAGTAATGTATGAAAGTAGCTATTTTGTGACACATTAGAAAATGAGTCAATCTGGCTGTGTTAAGTGAGTTTTAAATGTGTACATGTGAGTAGGGTGTGCTGCAGGTGAGCACTGCAGTTCACTGTCCCTCTGAATCCATCACTAGTTATGACAGAAAACTTGCTCTGTTCATGTTGGACTGAATGTCGTGGTTTAGCTACAGGTGTCTGCTAAGGAAGGCCAGAGCCTCCCTTGGAATGGAGACTGTAAACCCCCTCCCTCCAAATTATTATAATTTTTAAATTAAGGGGCTCTCAGGCAAAGATATGGGAATAGGAATAACAGTTCTGCATTAGGAGAACTAAAATAAAACACACCTGCAGTATTACAAAACAAACCAACACTGACAGAGTCAGAATCCAAGCTGACCCCTGTGGCTCAGGAGTTGGTGGCAGTGCCATTCCATGGTGGCTGCAGCCCTCCTGCAGTGGCAGATGGGGCTCTGGTGGAGCAGTGATCCTGGAGAAAGGTGCAGCCCTCTGCTGAAGGTCTAATGGAGAGAGATGGGCCTGATCTTCCTCTGGGAATCCAGTGGGAAAGGCTGCCTTGGTGTCCCGAGTCTCAGGTTTTTATCCAGGTAGGGATGCTTGGCTCCTTCCCTGGATGGAGCATTTCCCAATGGGATGATGGAATTTTATCAGGACTCAATGGCTCATGAGCAGAAGATCTCTCCCTGGAGGGAGGATGGGTCATGGAAGAGATAAAGAAAACTGCTCTCACTGGTTTCTTATCAGCTGGGCTATTGACAGGAGATTACACCACCCCCCACTCCAGTTCCAACAGATGGGGATGGAAAGAATACACACTTTTGGTTACATTTTGCACTGCAACTCATGACACTTGTAAAACAGTAAAGCAACTCATGACACTAGTAAAACAGGCAGTAAAAATGTAACTTGGTAGGAGTCAAATGTCAGCAAACTTTGAAAGTGTAAACACCACTTTGTGCTATTTATATTCCCTGTATCTTTATGGATCTTGAGCCAGAGTCCTCCCAGGATCACCCAGGGAAAGCAAAGGTGTGTTGTCTGCAGGGCAGGTCAGTGCAGAATTGACTTGGATATATCTGTCTTTTAGGGTAAGGACAGTGGAGCTTTTTCGTATTTCCAGTTCCTCTCAACCTTCCTGTTTTCCCCATCTATCCTGGAGAAAAGTAGCACAATCAGAGTTTGGCTGATGCTTCCCAGAACTGATGTATTAGAAGAGCAGCAGTGACCAGTGTTAGCCCATTTCTGGGTGGCAGATCAAGAGGGGAGGTGGTACAAACAGGCATTATGCTTTGTTCCATACTTAGGGAAATATCTTTATTATTTTAGCTCAGTTTTGCAAGTGATCAAAGCAAGTTGCCAGGGGACTGGTTTAGAAATATGTGGAATGTTTTTCTTAGGTGCTATTTAAAATGGCATAAGTGGTCTTAATCATTCAGCTGGAGAGCACAGGAGCCTCCCAACTCCATATATTTTAAAAATATTTTCTATTGCAGAAGTATTTAGGAAAGAGTATGGAGTATGTGTTACTGTCACCAGTTTTGAAGAGAGGATACTGTAAAATTAGTAATATTTGACAATCAGGAATATGATAATAAGTGAAAATTGATACACTAATAAAAACACAGTATGTGATTCTTAACATGTCCTCTGTAACTCCTTTTTACTTGAGTTGTCTGATACTTTATTATTGTTGCTGAAGTAACTTTGGGACATTTGTCTCCAACATTCTGTGCTCTGAGTTCAGAGTTCCAGTTAAGCATATTGGATTTTTCACTACTCTTCCCACAAATATTTCTTTCAGTGGTAGTAAATTTACTGACACATTGACATTATATTTTTGCTGCTTTTTATTGTGGCTTCTGTAAAGAATTGTTGGTTCTGCTCAGTAAATCCAGCCCTTCTGGTGATGTGCCCTGGGGCAGATTTGGTGATCTCTGATGCTGATAAAGAGAACCTGAGCAATAAATACTATTGAGTACTTGAAAAAAAAAGGAAAAGATTTGGTCTTTCTATTTTTTAAACAATGATTTATGTGGCCTTCAGTTTGGATGGGCATAATGTTGGCCTTCTTTTCACAAATGTTGGAGTAAATGGGGAGGGATTCTGGTCAGGTGAGCAAAAGGAGAGTTTGGAGTTGATCTCTGCATGCTGCCCAGTGAGTGATGCCTCTTGTCTTTGTTCAGTGGAAAAATGCCAGAGGTGGATTATGTTGTCCTAAGTGAATGGTTTGACTGGATCCAGAACAACACAGATGTTTCAGTTGACTTGATAGGTAACATCTTGATGGGTCTGGAGGGCTGTGTTTGTGGGTGGCTTTCCTTTCTGGGAGAAAAAAATAATTCTTGTCTCATAAAAAACCACATTATTCAGTATAAAAGTGAACACTATCAGACAGCTTGGGTTTATGGGTGGTTCATGGGTTGATTCATGGTAGTGCCAAAGGGGAGGTCCAGTAGTGGTACCCAAGCCAGGATCCTTCCCTTCCATAGTTTGTGAAGTGAGTTTCTTCTTTGCTTTTAAAACTGGTCCTTGAACATAACTACTAAAATTTTTGTTCCTGCAGTTTATTTGCAGACATCTCCTAAGGTTTGTTATGAGAGGCTAAAGACACGATGCAGGGAAGAGGAAAAAGTCATTCCTCTGGTAAGGAGTTCCTCTGATATATGTGCTTACAAGGAGCTTTGGAAACAGAATTATTCCAATCTAAATACTAAAATTGTGTATTGCCAAAATGTGGTGCAGCTGTTTCCACTGCAAACTAAACCCTGAATATTGAATTTTGATTTATTTTTTAAAAATGATCTGTCATGCACACTGGCTCTCCCAGATGTTCTCTTGTAGTAATCAGTGCACTGTAGCTGACTTTAGGTGCAGTATTAATCAACTGGTAATCTTCTCCAGGATATAAAAGTCCATTAAATGGCACAGAAGCACCCAGGTGAAGCACAGATACCTGGGCTTGCAGGTGCTGAGATTTCCTCTGGCACTTTGTTGACTGCTCTCACCAGGATGGGAATGCATGAGAAGTGTCTCTGCTGTGGCTGAAAAGAAGCAACTCCTTGAAAATCCTGAGCTTGGGAATCTGCTTTAAAACAAACTGTGGTGATGGAACAGTGCCAGTTTACAGCATGGTCCTTCATGCCACAAGGCTTCTAAAGAAGCCTGACCAGACATAAATGCAATTCCCTCTGGAGCTCTGGGTGGGTGGCTCAGGAGAAGCAATTGTCAGTTGAAGATCTGTGGAAAGAACTGAATTTTGGGCCATGTGAAATTTTGGCTTGAGATTGAATCCTCTTGTAATGGATTTGAAGAGCCCTTGTGTTATTTTGCAGCTCTGCTGGAGAGGAGGGGAGCAGTTATGAATGAGCAATGTGAAGTGGTCTCCATGAAGAAAAAAAACCCAGTTGATGACAGGCAGAAGAGCTTTTAGAGGAAATTGAGTTACGAGAAAGTGAACTGGGAATTTTAGGGAACTGTATTGACACAGAAAGTGCCTCCCATACATATTCTTTGCAGCCTTGCCCTTTTTGTCCTTACTTTGTTGTATTTTTCTCTGTAAAATCTTGAACCACATTTTACCTGTGGGAGAGAATCATGGTTGCTTGATGTAAAAAGGAGCTGAGAGCCCTGTGCTCCTGTAAGCCGTGTCTTTGAGGTCTTCCTGGAGTTAAACTTTGTACTGGGAATTAATTTTTCTCAAAAACATTCTGATGCTTTTTATTTTTTGTTAGTGGAAGATACGTGTTGCAGGCTTTTATATGTGTCTCTTAACTACCTCCCAAATGGATAAAGATTGCAATGTGTGTGTCATCCCTGGGCATTTGTGTTATTCCAGTGCCTCTTTTCTAGGAATATTTAGAAGCTATTCACGAGCTCTACGAAGAGTGGCTCATTAAACGTGCACTGTTTGAAGTTTCCTGCCCAGTACTTGTGAGTATTATTTTAATTATAACCAATTAGCCATGTGGGGGGTTGTGCTTTCCAAAGAATAGAAGCATTGTTTAATGGTAAAAGTAAATATATCTGCTTTTCTTATAACCTTTGGAGAAGGACAGCCTCAGAGAAACGTGATAGCTGTTAGTGTACAGCATAAAAATGGGGTCTGCCATCTCTGCAGTGGAATTTGAGGGGCTGTTCACTGGGATTACTTGCAGGATCAGCCGTGTAATTTTTCAGGGAATGCCAGATTCCTAGCAGAAAGCAGCTTGGGAAGATCCCTAGGAGTATCCCAGTTTGGCTGCACTGTTTTGTTCTGCTCAAAAGAAACCAAGTTTTCTGGTGTCAGTTATTTCCAGTGTTCATCTTCTTCTTTCCAAGGTTATTGGAGCTGACCATGACATGCAGAAAATGATAGAGAAGTATGAAGAAAACCGGGACCAAATACTGAACCCACCTAACAGACAACACCATTTATAGAAGCCTGTGACTGTTGTATCAAAAATCATCTACACAAGTCTCATTTGGTATTTTAAATATTTAAATATAATGAGTATTGTTTTTGCAGTATGCTTTGTAGAATGCTGTGAACTTACAGCTCTGACATGATCAGGTACCAGTCAGGAACAGAATATGAGCCAATTCCCTTTGTGTTTTTAGGTTTTCCATCAGCTTTACTGTGTCAGTTCTGTTCAGCTAAAATATGGCCGTTTCCCTAATTTCCCACTTCACTGCTGCTTCCTAGAAGTAACTTTAATTTCTTCTTTTTCTTTTTTTTTTCCCCAAGACAACCCTGTTTTTGTAATTTGAAATAAACAGTTTGCTACAGTGCCCCTCTGAGGGAAGGGTACCTGAGGTTTCTCTTACTAAGGCCCTTGGGGTGAATTGGGGTGGAACAGCCCCAAATGGCCGTGTGTGTACAAGGGAGGTTTGTTTATTACAGAGCTGCCAGCCTGGCCCTGAGTGTGAGCACACAGCAGGAAGGGGTAACCACAGCATCCCCACGGGACCACCCCTGCCAGGCTGGGTTTGGGAGGGGCAGGTCCTGCCTGGCCCACCTGATCTTCCATGACCAGGTGCCCTTTCTGGTGGGTGAGGGAAAGGCTGTGGATGTGTCTCCCTGGAATCCAGCAGAGCCTTTGAGCCCCTCTCCCATGGCATCTCCTGGAGAAGCTGCAGCTCCAGCTTGGCCAGGGCCATCCTTGGCTGGGATGGGAACTGGCTGATGGCCAGGCCCAGAGTGGTGGGAATGGGATCCCCCTGGGATCCATGCTGGGACCAGTCCTGTTTAACAGCTTTACTGATGGAGGGAGGAGGGCACTGAGTTTACTCTCAGCTAACTGGGATGATACCCATTGTGTGGGAATGGGATCTGCTGGAGGGCAGGAAGGCTCTGCTGAGGGCCTGGGTGGCTGTGCCAAGGCCACTGCCAAGAGGTCCAACGGGGTCACTTCAGCCACAGTGACCCCCAGCAGCTCCAGGGGAGATCTGGTCGTGGCACTCAGTGCTCTGGGCTGGGTGACAGGGTGGTTGGTTACAGGCTGGACTCTGAGGTATTTTCCAACCTCAGTGATTCTGTGATTTTCAAACAATTGAATTGCAATAGAAAGGGGAGTTGCAGCTCTTTGGGTTCTTTTCTATTCAGGTACAAAAATACCACAAAGTATGGAAGGCAAAGGTAAGAGTAGGTAATGGAAGGATCTCACAGCAACAAGGCTGGATTGTTGGAATTTTGATGTTGATGGTCAGATTAATGTTCAGTTTTGATCCCCACCAAACAAAAGGCTCAGAGGGCTGCAGACATTCTGTTTAGCATGGGAACAGCTGCATCCCTCTCTGAGCAAACGATTCCTCCTGTCAGCTGTGACACCGAGGGCCAAGCAGAGCCTCTGGTGGAGCCTCCCTGGCAGGAGTCAGGGGCATTCTGAGGCCTGGGTGGTCTCAGTGCCTCTCTGGCTCTTGCCCACCCCTCTTGCCCACTGGTGCTCCTGGGCTGAGTGGGCACCATGGACCTGAGCAGGAAACTGGCTCCAGGAGGTGCTGCCCCACCCTCTGCTCCTCTGTTCCCCTTTCCAGGCACGTCCTGAGTGGTGCCTGAGGCACAGCAAGGCACTGACTCCTTCCTGCCCAGGCTTTACACACTTCATATCACAGGTGGGATGTTCATTATTTTATTATTGGAGGAAGCAAATGAAGTGCATTGAGTTAAAGTAGCTTTGTTAAACAGATCTTACCAGTTTGAAATGGTGTTTTGCTCTAATCCTGCCCACATTAATGCAACTTCATTGAATTTGGGAAGTTCTTTCTGCTCTACACGACATCACAATTATAGCTTAGTTCTGAAGAGAACTATGCACTAGTAGTCCCACTGAATTCAGTGCAAAAAAAAATTAAAAACCCTCAAAAGACAGTTATTGTAAGAGATTGCAGAATGGCCCTGAGGGTTTTTTTTACCTAGTTTTTTATAGAGCTTATTTTATTTGTGTTAATGAGATCTCCAGCCCTGCTCTGGCTGAGCTGAGGAATAGTGAAAATACAGGGTGCATGGGACTGTGTTTGTTATTCTTTTCAAATGTTTCTAAAAAAAAATCCTAGAATTGATTGATTTCTTAACTGGATTGCATTGTTCAATTTTACTTCTTTTTGTAAAGAAAAACACAGGTGGTTTTTTGGGTTTCTATCACAATCAGTTTATTATGACCTGTAAGTACTTGGAGAGTAGAGAAAACCAGTGGAGTTTCATTCTTGGAATTGTTGAAGGGAGTGCTGAGTTGCCCTTCACTTGTGCTTTACCCTCTGGGTGTTGCCTTCAAGGAAATCCTTTCAGGGCAGCACTCGACTGCTCTCACGTTGATTTTCTGGGTAGTTTTAGGGGAATGATCCCAGAAGTACAGAATGTATTTTTCCCCCACTGGTTTTGGTTGGTTTAGCTGGAACAAGCAAGGCTTCATTAGCACTTTGATCACTTTGTACAGACATTTGTCAGTGCAGGATAGAAACATTCAGTTATGTGGCTTTTCAGCAATATCTGCTTTTGGACACTTTTGTAGGGTTGTGGTTTGCCTAAAACCCATTGCACTGGAAGAACCACACCCAGTCAAGAACTGCAGCTCCTGTCCTGTTATTCTCATCCAATGAGGTGTTTCTTTTCTAAATCACTGCAACTTAATAATGGTAAGTGCACAGAGAGAGCATTTCCTAGTGAAGTACTAAGTTGGTACTAAAGCTTGTGTTCCCAGGAATGCCATTCTACAGCTCTGTTGTAAAGCTTTAGAATTTGAGCTTAAAAGTAAGATTTTGTGTGCTAAGTAATTATCTTACTTACTGCAGCTTCTTTGTAGGGGGACACCAGATATTCTTGATACCTTCTGTTGAACTTTCCAAACTTTTTCTTCTCTAAGAGTCCAAAAGAACAATTTCTTTGGAAATGGTTCTGTACATCTGAAGCTCAGTCATCTGCAGTCTGTTCTTAATTCTAATTTCACTATGGACATACATTTTGCACAGCACAGAAAATGTCACTTAATGGTTTAGTACAGAGAATCTTACAGCTCAAAGGATGCCACTGTTACTTGTCAGGACACAGCCCTGGGAATGCTTTTTATCCCTAACACCCATTCCACCCAACCCCACCCAGAGCTGAAGGCAGTCCTGTCCCTTGGTGTTATCTTGGGCAAAGCTCTCTTTCTCCTGCTGGAATCAGGGGATGACAGAATTTTAACCATTAGTTGTTCAAAAAGCAGATATTTTAATTTTAGTTCCTGAGGTTTTTCTAGTCTAATCCATGTGTGCTCCTCTAATTTTTTTAGGGGATAAAAGTCAATTATAATTAATTTCAGCTAGTATTTTAACTGTACATGAAAGGCATTTCTTAGCATTTAAAACTGAGGTCCATATTTAGCCACTGTAAAGAAAATTAACTCTACCCCATCACATATTTCAGTGCTACTGAAGAAGCTACTTGAAGCAGTATTGAAGTGTCTTTCTAGGTAACAAGTGTATCACTTGTTACAAGTGATATCCCAGAATTTTTAGGGTTGGAAGGGACCTCTGGAAGTCACCCAGTCCAAGCCCTGCCCAGGCAGGGTCACCTGGAGCAGGTGACAAAGGAGTGTGTCCAGGTAGCTTTGGAATGTCCCAGAGAGGGAGACTCCACAGCCTCCCTGGGCATCTGCTCCAGGGCTCTGCTCCCTCTAGGAAAAATTTCCTTTTCCTCATGTTGAGATTAAATTTTCTGTGTTTTTGTTTATGGCCATTGCTCCTTGTCCTGCTGCTGGGCACCACCCAAAAGAGTCTGGCATCACCCTCTGACACCCCTTGGAGATATCTGTATAAAGAAGCACTGGAGACTGTGCCTAAGCACAGTCCTAGATTAATTCAGAGCTGTGTGTGACACAGGCTCTCAGTGCTGGGACCCCAGCTTCCAGCTGATCCTGAGCTGGAAGCACTCCTGAGCTTTCCACACAGCACTCCCACCTGTAGGACATCCCTGATCCTGCCTCTGCTGCTCACTGGGATCATTCTCTGAGCAGATTTTTTTTTCCTGCCACTGAAATGGCAAAGAGTGAGATTTTTTCCCTTCATTTTAGTGAGATGAACTGGCCTGCACAAAAATTCTCTGAATTTCTGGTGCAGAATTAAGTGTCAAGGAGCAGGGGCAAGAGAAATGGCAGCCATAGCTGGACCTCTCTCTCTGCTGGTGGCAGTGAACAGTGACAGTGCTCAAGGCTTCATTTGAAAATTGTGGTGGTGGCCACAAAATACTTTGGTAACAAATGGAGGCAGATATAAAACCTGTAACACAGGTTAATGCCTCCACAAAACCAAGTGTTCACAGAGCTGTTTCCCTCTTTAAAGCTAAAGGAATGTTATCAAACTTTCTAAACCAGTTTTCAACTGAAGTCAGGAGGAAGATTAGCTCAGACACAGCTTCAAAGGAATGCAGAGTTAACAAGAGTACACTCCAGTATGGCATTTCTAAAGCTGGGTCTTCCAGTTTAGAATTTACCTTGTACTGGAAGAGTATTCCAGGAATAGGTCTGTGAACGGAAAAAAGAAAAGTTGGATGCTCAGCTAAACAAACCTGTCTGGCATTAGGAACAGCCAGAAGAAATCTGACTGATGAATTAAATTAATTTAAATTTATAGAACTTTGCCTACCCTTTATAAAGGTGACTATTCAGGTTTCCTTGTGAAAGGAACCATTAAGAATTTGTGTAACTCTTGCTATTTACTGTCCCAAAAAAAAAACCATGCAGTTTGGGTTTTTTAGAACTGTTCTGACAAAGCTATTCATCTCCCTGACAACAGGGTCAAGGCAACAGGTGAGAGGACAATCTCCCCAGGTAATTACAAAGAAAGCACTACAGATTCAGGTGTGATGGCACAGCACTGCCTGGTCGGTTCTGTCAATGATGACATAAGGCTCCTGGGTGTCAGTCTCTGGGGAATTACAGTTCTCCAGCTTCCCTTCCCTGCCTGCAGAGTCACCTGCAGGCTGCACCAGGCTCCTCCTGCCCCTGTGTGAGGGCTGCACATCAATGCTTTGGGGGGGGATGTAGGTGAGGTTGGGGGGCTCTCTGACGTGCCTGAAGCACTCAGAAGCTTGGTGTGCTTTAGCAGGATCCATGAACAGTCTCTTGTTGTCAGAACCAGTAGTGGAATCCTCTGTGTGCCCAGCAGTACAGCACAGACCTGAAGGTGGCTCGGTGTGTGAAGCTGCTCTCTTGTGCAGCTCAGCATCAGTCAGGTATGTATGTTTTATTCTGGAGTGATTAAATTCTCTAATGTGCCTGTCACTTGTTCCTGCATAGGCCACTGCCTCAGGCTGGCCAGTTTCCTCTACTGGATATGTAAGTTCTTCCTGAGCATCCTTGATTTGTAGTTCTGTGAAGGTTAAAGACAGCTCACAAAACTCTTCCCTGGGGACACTGCAGTTTTGGGCAAAGTCCTTGTAGGGCAGAGACTTCAGCTCAGTGGGTTCATCACCAGGGGCTGGGTCTATGCAATTTATGGCATCATTAATTTCTGCTTCAATTGATCCTTCTGGGACTCCTGAAGCTTCCAAGTCCAAGGTGGTGTGGTTGTCACAGGAGCTGTCAGCAAACATGGCAAAGGCTGGGGGGCCGCTGGCTCCCGGGGACAGAGGCACAGGGCCCCGTGCTTGTGCAGCTGCTGCCAAGGCACACTCCTCACTCAGCCTGGCTCTTGGCTGCTTTTCCAAAGCCTTTGGAGAGAGAGTCTCACTGAAGATGGGTGTTTGGCCTATGACAATGTCACTGTATTTGGTCAGGAAGTCCTCGCTGTCCGAGCACTTGCCTGGGAGATGCGCGGTGTCGCTGCCTTGCCTTTGGTGCTCCTGGAGGCTGCCGGGGGATGCAGCAGCTGCTGACTGAGACACGTCCCCCCTGATCCTCGGATTCCCAGCAGCTTCAAAGGATGCAGCACAGGCAGCTGAATGCTTCTGCTGGGGAGCAAGGCACAAAGGTGTCTCATTGTTCCTTTCATTTCCCAGACTTTCAGTGTCTCCTCTGTGGGGTGTCTGATCTTCCTCATCCTCCTCTCCTGGATGCTGATGTGTTTGTGTTCCCTGCTGCAGGCTCTTCTCCAAATTGCCATGTTTTTCTTCATTTGCCATCTCAAGGATGGCTTCACACTCGATTCTTGCCAGGAATATCTCAAATGCAGTCTGCTTCGTTTCCTCATTGTTTCTCTTTTTGACAAGTGAAAACTCTGTTGCTGTAGTTGCAACATAACCTATTTTCTCCAGGACTGCTTTCACAATGTCCTCTGGGAGCACTGGCTGGATGTAGTAGACAAAATTCCCAGTGAAGGTCTGGAACAGAACACAACATGGAAAAGCTGGTGAACACTGGGGGAGTGGGTGCAAGGAAATGTGAAAGAGTTCATTTCCTAAAGATCAAAAATACTTCAAAACTTGCTTACAGCTTTCAAAAAACTGTGTTCAAGAAGTCTGAGTTTTGAATTGCAGTGAGTGAGGCTTTTCTAACAGCACTATTTTGGCAGCCTCTCAAGCATTGTAGCTTTGCTACAGCACATCAATTTCAGTGAAGTTGTGCCAGTTTAAACCTGCTGGGGTCTTGGCTAAGAGTACCAGTATTCAAAAAGGAAGAGAGTAAGGAAATCATTTTAGTCACACTAGACAAAGTCAGAAATAAACCTTATGTGTTCTCCTGAACCTAAGCTTTTTAAACAAACAGAGGTTCATCGAATGAATCACTGAGGTATTTTCCTAAAGAAACAGACATGATGCAGTCACTGTGAATCACATTTCTGATCTGGTGACATGTCTGTGACATTTTCTTTTTCCAAGGTTCAGACTCCTGCTGTTAACTTTGCTACCCTTGGATTAAACTGCCATTTTTTGAAAGCACCTTTCTGAAAAGAGACTATTCTAACAGATATATTGTCCAAACACCTCTCTTTGCACAAGCTGTCTGCAAAACACCAATAAAATGCTGCTGCTGTGCAACAACTTAAAAAACTGTTCAATGCTGCCTTGGTTTTAGAGCTACCCCAGGCACGAGGCCTGGTTTGTAACCTGGAAGTGTGTTTGGGTTTTGTCTGAAACCCTGTGACAGGAGAGACTGTTCTGAGCTGGGCATGACCAACTCCTGGCAAGTCAGAACAACACAGAGATGGGAATGCAAAGTCAGGACTTCCAGGAGCAGGGTACCTTGTTTTCAGGCTTCCCAGCTAGGGCCAGACCAAGGCTGACTCCTGAGCATCAGTGTCACAAACAGGAGGGTCAGGAGAACAAAACTGACCCCCAGAATGGCTACAGTATAATTCTCAGATAAATCTGTCAACAGTGCCCTGGACTCCTCACCTTCTGTTCCTTCTGGAGGGGGTGCAGCTGCAGGCACTGCAGGGACATCACAGCAGGTGAGTGGCAGGACATGGGAAATACTATTCCATGTATTTCAGTAGCTTTTAATCAAATCTGTACATGCACAAGGTTGTTCTCCAACTCATGCCTTGCAGTAGAATTAATTCAGGCCTGCAGCAGGTTGTCTTACACTTTGGGTTACCCACAGTGGTCTTCAAAGCTTAATTTTAATGCAGCCTAGGATTCCTGTGTTAGGAAAAGCTGAACCCACTAAGTGTAGGCCTGACTATCTTATGCTTTGCCCTGTTTTAGAGAGATGAATGAGAAGAACAGGAATTTACAGCTGTTTGGGAATCCACAGGTGAGACCCAAGCGCAGGATGAAGCAAATAAATAGCTTTTCCTCACCAGCACCTGTTGCCAAAGCAAGGGCAGTAAGTCTGCATTTGGGTGTTTGCATTTGGGAGTCTGTTTAAATTTGGGATGTGTGAAGATGGCTGTGCCTTCTGGGCAATGAGACGTGTTCAGTACGCTGGGGAAGTGGGGTAACCGTGACCACCCTGCTGCAAAAAACAACAGCATTTCCTCTTTCCAAGGAAGGGGCTGTCCCTGCCCACTCCACCAGCTGCAGGCTCTGAGCTGGCATCAGGGACCAGAGAGGCACTGACCCACCTGGCCTTTGGCACCAAGCCGCTGGAGACGGCCACTGCTAAAAACATCCCTGCTTACAGGCAGTTTTTGGTCAGAGCTTAGTATGTATGATAAAAGCCTCTCGGAGGAGCTTTTACCTTCTCACCGCAACGAGGGGCTCCGTTCCCAACCCCCAGAGCTGCTCAGCACTCCCGGCCTCAGAGCGGACAAGGCCTGTGAAGGCCAATGAGCCCCTCCGAGCAGCCTTACAGGCGCTGGGCACCCCGCCCTGGGCTGGCTGTGCCCCGGACCCCGCTCCCTGTCCCGAGCCGGATGTGCCCCGGACCCCAATCCACCTCCC
>VYXF01002574.1:336697-354000 GCA_013397295.1 Polioptila caerulea | reverse complement strand
GCCGCCTGTCAGTCATGGCGGGGGCGGAGCCCCGCGAACCGAAAGTGAAAGGCGGCAGGCGCTGAGGGGAGGGCGGGGCGGGGCGTGTCGCGACAGGCGCTGAGGGGAGGGCAGGGCGTGCGTGGGGATGTCCCGGCATGTCCCGGGATGCCTCGAGGTGTCGGTGGCTCCCCGGAGCGCAGCGCCAATCCTTACGGCTCAGGGCGGTGCTTCTGTACTTAAACCTGGTTTCCACAAAGCAGGGAAATGCCGGTAACCCCCCCGAAGCTCCCCGATCATCAGAAGTTTGCACCATTTGTACGTTTTACAGAGGTATCAGCATTCACTGGTCACAAATGGTGTAACTTTTGTGTTCATTAATACTCAGACCCCTCTTTGCTGGTTATGTGTTTCTCGTGCTGCTCGGCCCTCGGGGTGACTGTCCCTGCACTGGGCTCTGGGGCCATTCATTTGCAGTAGGTGATCACCGAGTCGGTCACGATTTCCCACTGCTGCAATTCCCTTTTCCCCAGGTACTGCCCAGTCCTGCTCACATCGCTCCTGCTGGCTCCTGGCCAGTTCGCCCATTCCTTTTGAGCTGTCTTCTCTTTCCTTACAAATGTCAGCCGAGCACGCAGCATTTACACTGCATTGCTGCCTGTCCTGCAGGAGACCCTCGAGACAAGCTGTGATCCCTGGGCCTGTTCTGTTCCTCCTGCTGGAAGCTGCCTCTGGATCCCTGGGCTAGGCTGGGTAACAGCTGGAAGAGGTTTGTGTCTGCTGTGGGGGTCACAAGTGTCCTGCAATGGGGTTAAATGGAGGTTGGATCCAGCAGCTGGAAAACACACCTGTCTGTGATCCAGGTGCTTTTCTAATCTTGATTTTTGGAATCTGAATTTTCAAGTCACCACCTGCGGCCACCATGATGTTGGGCATCTGTGTGACTTCACAAATTCATAAATATTCTCTTATATGATGATTATTGTTTTAATTCACAGAAGTCTATGGTTATAATTTAATGTATAAATTACTTCTGTAGTTTAAGGAGGGGAATCATTTGTCAGACTGTACCAAGACCACTTAGATCAGTTGGATGTGGTTTCCATTCAGGAAATATATCTTTACTCACCTTGCTGTTCTAAAAAATTATGCTTGAATATTTCTGGGAGGATTGGCCTATTATTTCCTGGCTTTTCCCTTGGCAATACGTTGCCATTTTCAGTGTCCTGACTCCAGTAATTTGACTCTGCCCCTCTTGAGCTTGGACGCTGACTTGTCCCCCAAGAGCAGGAGGGACCTGACTGCTCCAGTGCTTGTTCCTGTGGCCTCTGGCAAAGGTAAAATCCAAATGTAAGTGACTGAAGCACAGTGTTGCTTCCTCAGCAGTTGCTGAGTTGTGGGTGGTCCCAGAGTTGTAAAATAAAAAGCACTGAAGCAAACCCAAATAAGTGTGTTCTTTACTAAAAGTTCTGTCTAAGACCAGTATACTAAAAATTGAAGCAGAAGAGATGACTACAGAAATACAGGGTTGTTATCATGTAGCAAGAAATAGCATGTCCAGTTTTCTTTCTGATTTTACTCATGTAGTAAAGTCAAGGCCTGGGTTTCAAGCACTGCTATTAGAACTATGCAAGGGTTTAGGACAATATCTGATAGCAGGAGATGAATTTCTCAAGAGCAACATCACTCTCCCAACTTTGCTGAGATTTATCCAGGATCTGCAATATTTTCAAGAAATTAAATCCTGTTCCTATTGCATCATTACAAGGAATTTCAACATTTGCAGTAGTAGCATTGGAAGCTGTTGGAGCAGCTTCAGAGCTGCAAACTCCTCTCTGTAGTGTTTTACAGCTATTTTTTTTCTTTCTCGTGCTGTCTGTTTGGATTTATAATCCTCGCCCCCCCAGCTTTGTTGGCTATCACTCAATTAAAAAGATTAACAAGAGCAGAAAATGCTGACCCACTCCTGCAAGTGATGGTGGTAAGGTATCACAGAAGGCAGCACACTCTGCCTTCAGTTCACAGCTTGTTTTTTAATTATATATGTTTGTAATGAATCACATAACCCAGTGTGGATGTGGATGTTTTGGGTGGCTCCCATATCCATGTGACAGATTATTTGGATTATTGGCTTATTTGGATTATTCTGTGCCAACGAGATGATAGGATTTCATGGAGTGGTCCATGCCACAAGAGGGAGCAGGCAGATGTGTGTAAGAAATGCTGCCAAAGGCAGAGCACACTGCCAGGGACACTTCATTGTTACTGAAGGGAAGACTTGGATTAGTTTTCTACAATTTTACCAATGCATTGCTAACATGAGGTAATATGTAAATCTCCCATTCTCATCAGAAGTCTACTTAAAGTCAGCTTGTTTTGTAAACCACAGATACAGAGTTGGTGGAAGGGCAGGAAATCCCTTTCTGAAAGGTTAAAAGCCAAACCAAAGGGTTTCCCACCGTGCAGAGAAGCTGAGCATCAGTAATGGAGAAGGGCTTTGTCTGCCACGTGTGAAAAGCCCCCTGTGCCTGTCTGCAGAACAGCCTTCAGCTTGGTCATGTTACCTGGAAGAGCCTCACTTTCAGGGAAAAAAATCCCTTTTCCCTTCTAATGTGGGTTCATTAGATTCCCCCAGCCCTCCCCAGCAGCTCGAAGGAAGCAGGTCCAGAGCCTTGCCCTGTTCCAGGCAGCTCTGCAGGAGCTGCAGGCAGACACAGCTGGGAAAGCAAATCCCATTCTGCACAACCCCTCTGTGCTTCCCCTCTCTTCTGATTCTCCTGCCAGTGAATCTGACTGGGGCACTTCTGTGCATCTCTGGCCCCTCACAGGTGGGGCAGAGTTTGGTTTCTCTCATTGCAGGGTACTTTGCTTACCACAGAACTGCTTAAGTGAATTCTTTATGGAGAGGAGCAGTTCCCTCTGTTAAAAACACAAATTGTGAAATTGCTACCTTCTAGCAATGCCTGCCAGCAGTTCTGCAATGCAAAATGGTGAATTTTTGTTCTTTTGGGTATATTATACTAAGAATATTGAAAATCTTACTGAACTGCAAAAGAATTGTCTCATTTTAGCAAAATACATATTTACTGTCATCTACTTAGCAAAAAATGCATGCTTACCTTATATCTCATCATGTGCAAATGACTCAGTAATGGTATAATTTATATAGCACTAAGGACCATGTAATTACTTCCCATCTAAGTATTAATTATAATTCTGTCAATCTTCAGAGTGTTGAATGATGATTACTGTTGAAAATTATTTAGTATTTACAGAAAATCCAAGTGCAATTGTAATAATTTGGATTCTGCTTCCTTTTAAACACCATTATATATTTACTATACTCCACTTTACATATTCTTTAGTGGGGATAGAAAATGAAGTCCATTTTCTTGGTGTAAAAAACTTTATTTTATTTTTTATTTTAGTGAAAATGCCTCTAAGAAATTTCCTGGAGATGAGCCTGTGATAACTCTGCTCCCCTGCCACAGCTCCTTGGCTCCTGTCCCTGGTCCCAGAGGGAGCCTAGGCTTGTGAATGCCCCAGGGGCTGGCTGGAGCTCCATCCCTGCTGCTGATGTGCTGGCAGTCAGTTCTGCTTCCTGCCAGCACCCAGACTAACCCAGGGGTTTCCATTAGACACACAACTTACTTAAAATTACTTAAAAATGCAGAGTGCAAACTAAGAGGTCGACTTTCCTGCAACAACACATTTCAACAAGACACAGCAAAGTTTTCCAAGGCAAAGTCCCAAGGAAAGCTTGGGACTCTCCCAAGGAGGGGTTGAGCTCTCCTTGCTCTCTTGTGGGTTGTGTGTCCTCAGCCAGACACACAGAAGCTTTCAGATGAGATATGGGACTGTTTCACATGAGGAATGGGACTTCCCAGGCAGAAGTGAACAACAGGATCCGAACTTTGCTTTGTTTAAGGCAACAGATGGAAACCTCTTTGGCTGCCTACTGTTGGATTTCAGGGCTGGCCTCCAGTCTGAATCTTGCAACTGTTTTTTTGCTGGGCCATAAAAAGGAATTGGGGAAGTAGGAATCTCTGTCCCACACGTGGATCTTCCCCAGCTCAGGGAGAACAGACGAGCTCAGGGGATGTGTTGTCCTTTAAAGGCAATCCAGCCCTGGGAGCTGTGCCCAGCAGATGCCTGGGGCTGGGCCAGCAGCTCCCGGGAGGGGAAGGGAGCAGGGGGTGCCCGTGAGTGTCTGGGTCCCCCCTGCCCTGCCCGCCCCAGAGCCAGTGCCTGTTCTGGGAGCCCCTCGGTGCCACACTCAGACTCCTCTGGCCAGGGAGGCTCCGTGGGAGCAGCGAGTGCAGCCCCAGCCATCCCTGGGACCACGTGCTGCTGCACCCTGACCCTGCTGTGCCTGAGCTGAACTCCCAGCCCAGCTCCCACTGCCCTGGCACATCAGCTGGGAACCCACGGACTCCCACCCAAGTGTCCTGGGCTCACTTGTTGGGTTCCTGTTCCTGGTCCCTTCTCTCAAAGCTGGCAATGCTCCGAGGGGTTCAGAGCTGAGGTTCTGCCCAGAGTCTCTCATTTGCATCACACTGACACAGTTCCTACAGGCCACTGTGGTCACACTGTAACACCCAGGCTCCTTATGGACCAAGATTCCTGGTTTGTGCCTGGAAATGCAGCCATGTGTGGGAATTGGCCTGAAGCATCCTCTAGGACTCCTGAGCCCTTCCCTTGGCTACAGCAAGGCCCATGAAGGATGTGCAGCTCCAGCCTGCACAGCTGTGCTGCAGCTGCTGCCAGTAAAGCCAGCTGCACCTCGGGGACCCACTGCCACCGCCACCACTTGGGGATGGCTTCTTTTCAGGAGGACTTGCAGCAGGCTTTGCAATGGCCTGCAAAGCCTGGTACCAAAAGAGTAATGTGAATATTAAAATATTATTATTTTTCTTTTTCTTCTACATGGTACTGATAATAATCTTTTTTTTAGGCAGTGCTTTGTCTACTGAAATACAGTTAGACAAAGAGTTATTTAAAATACTTTGCTGTCAATACACTGAGTGAGATGTACTAGTGACACCTACAATGACAACAAAATGTTCTTCTTTTTCCTTCTGTTCTAAAACATGCAAAGTATCATAAAATCAACAAGTAGGCTTGACTGGATAACATTTATCTTCATTATGAGAGGCTGATTTCAATAGGTTTTGCAATGCTTCAAAAAGGTCAGATGCACTCCTTGTCTCTGCTGCTCTTTTATGCTGTGTGATGCCATGAAACACTTTGAAGCACAAACAGGGACATTTAGGTAAATTTGCAAAATTCACTGTAAAAAAATCCCATTGTATCCCTGTTTAACAATATAAAATTGGTAAAACTTCCAGAGATTTTGTTCTTCCATTGGTCTGAGTTCTTCAGAAGAACTGAAGGGAAGAGCCACTTTCACTGACATGGCCTGGGGTCTGATGGCCAGTGGGAGCTTTCCCCACGTTTGCTGGAGCGGGCTGTGCTCACACACCGCTGTCCCGTAGGGGGGAGCAGCCTCCGCACTGCGAGATCACCGAGATGGCCGAGCCGGGCTGCTGCAAGTTCTGCATCCTCACTGCACAATGTGCAGCCCGTCCTGCAGTCCCAGCTGCTGCTGCCTCTTCCTGGCTGACACAGACATTTATAGGTATTGCATTTCTTTGGCAAGGGTCCGTAAGGGAATATGGGGGGGGATCGTCTGTGGGAATATATATTTGTGTTGCTCCTGGTCCCACACATTCGTCGTAGCTGAAAGAAAAAAAAGAAATGTTCATTAGATTCCTGGGAAAATGCCACAGTATGTTATTTCAGCGTAACAGAGTCAGGTAAAATGAGAAGAAAACGAGTGTCTGGTGTTTTGTTCCTCAGCTCACAGCCTTGCTGGCCCTGCCATGTCAGGCACTCAAGAATACAGCGCTTAAAAACACCCAGAGATAATCCCAGAGGTGCACAGTCACTCTAAGTGCAGTGCAGCCGTGGCTCACTCCTGCTCTCACCTGCCTGTAAGAGGTAGGTTAGAAAAATCTGGGGAAAAGGAGGCGGTGTTGCTGTTTCAGTTGTGAAATGAGGTGTGGAGAGCTCGTGGTGGAGTCTCTGGCAGACTCTGCGCTGTCCTGCCTGCAGGGCTCTGGAGCTCAGCCAGCACCGCCGGGGTGGGCAAGGTGGGTGGAAGGTGGAAGGTGGAAGGTGTGTGCTGCCAGGGGCAGCAGGATCCCTGGTTGGGCTGCAGAGCTGGGCGGGGTAACCCGGACAGGCCCGTGCTGGTCACTCCGGGACTGGGCACAGTGTCCATCACGCTCCTCCCAAGAGCAGGAATGCAGGGCAGGGGGATTGGAGGGATTTCCATGGGGAGCCAGCCCGGGCGCACGCAGCTTCTGTCTGTGCTGGTGCCAGGGAAACTGCTCCCTCCCCACCTCCAGGCAAGGGCCATAAGAGTCACAACATCATGATCTGAAATGTTAGACCTGCTTTGTGGCTGCTGTTTAACCATTCCAGGATCATTTTAAATCCAATCCTGACGAAGGGAATGTTTCCTGTTTAAAAAAACCCCCAACCTCTCCCTACTGAGTTAACCTGAAAAACATTTCTGCTGGAGCCAGACAAATTACCAACCTATTTCCTCAGCCACACTAACTGCAGAGCAATTAAGATCTGGGATATTTCCTGAAAATCGGGATTTTGAGATGTCTTCTCAAGACTCCAGGAATACACTGTGCCCCTGTATCTGTGTTGCTGCCAGGCTAAACCAAGCTCCCAAAGTTCAGTCTGGGTGATGGAAATGGTTCTTAGGGAAGGGAGAGTGAAATCAGAGTGCTACATAACTAAACTCAAATATCCATGGATATTTTTATTTTTACCTTAATTTCATCTTTTATATTCATCAGGACAATTGCCTTAAATTCAGACTAGAAAAGTTCGATTTCCCCATCAGAAAATAATATTTAAGAACCCAAGTCTGTTCTGAAAACCCTGAATAGGGCTGCTAGATATTTCAGAAAAGCCCCAGCATATTAGGAAGCAGAATTGGTTTTTTTACAACATGTGGAAAAGATGCCACTCCAGCCTCTACTCAACACACTGAAGCTTTCAAACATACATGGAAGTCTTTGAAAAGTTCTTAGACCTCAGTCAGAGATTGACCAGATGTCCTCAACTCTCTCTGAGCTCCATGAGGGTGAAGGAACAGCCACTTCTTGCAGGATTCCTATGAGCTGCATCTTTACTTAATTTACATTTTGCTGACCCAAAACTCAGTGAATTAATTTAAAATCTCTCCTCAGGTTTTGACTGACTTAATCAGGCTAACAGAGAGCACTTACTGGGTCTGTTAGCACAGGGGAAAAGTTTCCATTCAGAAAAGCCCACAGTAATGTGAGTTTCAAGGTGGAAAATTTGGAATCCTTCTGCCAAGACACAAAAGGGAAGAAGCTTCTCTGTCTCCTGCTTCTGGGAAATCTGCCACTAACCCAAAGGAGAAATGAGTGGGAACTGTTTCTTGCTGCTGTTACCTGATCATCTGCAGATGATTCCTCTGCCTTGGGTTTAATTTAATGCCTTTTCTGGACCACAGCTCAGCTTTGTAGAACTGAACTGCTGGCTGGGATAATCAGCAAAAATGATCCCGTGGGAAGGAGACTTTTAAGGGTCAAGCAAATGGGTGTGAATTGTGGTACTGAAGAGTTGGCATTTTAGTGTTTAGTTCCAAATATCAATATATTTGTGTTAGGGCATTTTATCCTTCACACATATGATGGATAAAAATAATTATCTCTTTTTCTCCAAAAGCAAGTAATGTTCTTCCCCCTCATTTTTGGCAATTAAGATCACATTTTAAAAATTGAGTAAGCTAGTAAAAAACACATGCCAGACTTTCAATTAAACAGCTTTTTGGCAGCTTCACAGCTGTGCCTACAGACTGTTGTGGCCATGGAGAGAATTACAAATAATTCAAATAGTTGTCTTTTTTTTTAACAACTTTTTGTATTTTGTTATCAGTTTATGATCTTGATGTTAATTTCCTGTGCTCTTTTCTATGCATGGGATTTTTGCCTGTAGAGCTGACATTGCAAACAGCTCCTGCTCTGTTTCTGCAGATAAAATTCCTAGCACTCTCTGGTGAGGGCAGAATGGACACGAATTAAGGTCATAAAGGAGACTTCAACTTTGTATTTTTTCCTTCGTTCCTAAGTGTTTTGTGGGGTTTTTAATGTATTTTGGGGCTTTTTTTGTTATGTTTGGGAGTTTTGTTTTTCTTTGTTTGTTTGTTTTGTGGTGTGATATCTTCCCCCTCTGTTTAACAGCTTTAGTACTTTGGTTGTGCTTTCTGACTGCTGTTATAGAGGCACTCCTGAAGGAGAAATAATGCATTATTAACTCTACAAGCATGAATTTCATTTTGCAGTCTCTCCTTCAAGAAGACTTTAATATGTAAACTTATATGACTTTACAAGACCTTTTTTATTAGAGAACCAGAGCAAGTATTGTAAGAAATAATACCCAGTTGGACAGGCATCCACTGTCCATGTATGGCGGGGGTTGGAAAACCATTCCTCAAAATATCTGAAGGATTACTTAGAAAAAAATTGCAATAGCAATAATTTCTTGCAGGTGATTAGCAAGTATTGAATGATGCTGGACTAAAACCTCACTGTCAATTTAAAATAAAGCCAAACCTTGATCCCTAATCTGGAGCTAAATAGGCAAAAAGATTTGAGGGTGGTGGTGGGGGGAGGTTGGGAGCTTTTGGTTTTTTTTATTTTGTATTTTATGTGTGAGTTTTTTCTGGGCTAGATTCCTCCTGGTTTGGCTGCCTCAGTCAGAAGCTCACAGTTTCGTTGGGGGGCACCAGGAACACCAGGGAAATGGAGAAGGGAGAGAGAGAGAGGAATGGGAGAGGTCTGAAACTGCAGCTCACAGGCAGAAATCATCAAATTGCAACCTCGGGAACTGCTAAGGGAGTGATACCCACAAGAGGTGGTGGGTGGAAGTGTGTACCTATACATATGTGTGTATAGGTATGTTACTGTTTATATATACATTTACATATATATATGTTTTGCAACTGACAATGCAGGACTGTGAAGTGGAAAAACAAAAATCCTTGTTCATTTTTTACAAAACCCACTGCTACAGTTATATTTTATTTGTCAGATTCACTTCTTGAAGATATTGGACATGTAAAAAGTAGCTCAGGCTTGAAGTTCACTATGGCAGTCAGAGGAAAATCCTTTTAGACAGGAAAGCAAATGCTTTTGGAAAGTGTTGTGTTACCATAACATAAATAATGGAGCACAGGAACTCATTACACTGCATCTTGTGGATACCAGCCCTGATAAAATCCTTGGCTGCAGTACTTGTGGTGAATCCACTTTAATCCACTGCTTTCTAAAACTGGTATTATCTGGAGGCTCAGTGTCAGCAGGCAGCGGTGAGAAGGAAGGGGTTACTGACCATGAAATGTGCTGCTGTCTGCAGGGGTTTGGGCCTTGGCTTTTAGTATAATACCTGCACTGCTGTTGTAGACACACTAGTGAGTTTTTAAGGGATCATTTCCTGGGAAAAGCAAGGAAGGCTCTTGTCTGTGAGCATCCTACTGCAGGTGAATGTGATCTGCAGAGAGGGGAATGGTGCTCAAAAATGGCAGCAGCTCTCCAATATGACCTTGTTGACTCAGAGCATGGCAGGAGGGGCAATAACTTTGTGAATTTGTTGGGTCTCACTGCAGTGAGTATTAGAAGGGGTTTGTTGCCAGGGAAACCCCAAAAGAGCCTTTTTAACTGACTGTCACTGATAAATATTTTTGATGACAGAAAGAGAAGGGAATTTTGTGCCTCAGCCTCCCAACACACAGGCTGAGGTGTGAGAGCATTTTTGACTGCAAAGACAAGAAAAAAGAGAAAAGTGTGGATAATTAAGAGGAATGGAAACGCCACAGAAACTCTCATAAAATGGCTGTAAATGAAGTTAAGCTTGAAGTAAGTTTGCCGGAATAATTAGGAATTTACTTGTTTCTGTCCCTAATACTGATGAGGAATAGCACTGGGATGTGAAGGGAGGGGCTTTAGAGAGTTAGGAATTTGGAGTTAAAGGAATTGAGAGTTTTAGCTCTTGTCATGGTATCTAATGGACTTATAAACCTGTCATATTTCCAGTGGCATTTTTTACCTTACTTACTGAAAATCTCAGTGGGGGTATTGAAGTAAGAGCTGAACTTAACCCCAAATATCCACCTCATGCTTTGCCAGCTGTCATTGTAATGTGGCAAAAGCTCCTCACCTGGTTTGCTCTCAGGAAAATAGCCTTGGCAAAGGAATACAGCAAGATTTTATGCCAGTTCCCTGCAAGCCTAATTCTGCCTTTTGAGAAAATCCAGGGGGCTGGCTTGGCTACCTTGCATCTTCAGAAGTGGGGGATGTAAAAGAATGTCTTAAAAAAGAAAGTCCCTTACATAGGCTTTTTAATATATATAAAATATATTTAAAGAGAAGTTAGTGTCTGACAGGAGCATTTCCTTTTGCCATTTTAAAGTAATTTTTAAATTGATTTGCCTATTTAAACAATACAGGCTGAACATGGTTATTGAGAGTACTGGGATTTATCAAGCCTGAACACAATTTCCTCTAGAACAGATCCTATGTAGATTAGCCAGGGTGACCAGCTGAGGAAGAGTGAGCCCACAAAAAAACCCCTCACCCAATGTGATTTATTATCAATACTGGGATAGAGGGGGCTGAATGTTTTTTATCTTTGTGTGCCCTGTGGGGAACGTTTAGTGTGAAGAATGGAGAGGAATAATGTGGCTTCCATTAAAACCACTCCTGAAGGTAAATCCCTGCATCCTCCTGAGCAGTCATTCCTCAGGGATGTTTTGTTAGACACTCACAAGTCTCAGATGCAAAAGGCATCTTGGTTGCCTAAAGCTCTGTACATACCATTAATAGCCAATCACTAAGGAGTGAAAAAGCACTTGTGCAGTGGGGTGAGGTGCATTTTCCCTGGCCACAAGGTGAGAAGTTGATAAAAGCGATTTCCTGCCATGAAATCTCATTGCTTGGATTTTATTGACACTCCTAAAGAAAATGTAATAGTTTTTAATTTTTACTTGGACTTTGATTGGTATGGTAATTCAATCCATTTCAAACATGTGAAACCAGCTTCCTTACTACATGTTTGTAAGAAGATAATTATCAATGCTCACTAGAAGTGTGTGTTACAAACTCAGCATAGTGAACACGAGCTCATGATTTCTGCCTATAAAGGTTTCATCCCCACAGTGTCAACAGCATGATTTTACTCACTCCAGCACAGTGAATGTCAAACAAAATGGCAAATATTCGATTTACAGGCTTTCCAGTATTTCTTGCCAAGTCATATTGGCCATGACAATAGGTAAGATGTGGCAGGCAGACTGTGCTTGTATTCTGTTCTGGTTGGATGTGTCCAATTTGTTCATTTGGAGAGGTTAGAATTCTGTGGTTTAGAATTGTTGGGAGATCACTTGGATCATCTTTCTCCGACTGAGTTTCTTAGAAACAAAGGCTTTGCCATGTCTGGTGAGGCAGATTATGAAATATTAACTTCCAGCCCTGCTCCAAGTACATATCAGAAATATGCTCTGAAATACATACTCCTCATATTCTGAAACTGTTTGGTTCATACCCCCTGTATTTTGTTTTTAAATTTTCCATCTACACCTCATGTGAAATCAATGTGACAGATGCTAGCACAGATCTGAGATTCATTAAAAAGCCATTAACTGTCCTAAAGGGATGTTTATGGATAGCAGCACTGTGTATTTTGGGCTGTCAAAACAAATTGACCAAATGGCTTCTCTGTAACTGCCCTGCAACTGTGGCAGGCTAATGACAAAATTCCATGCCTGGCATCCCTCTAAATCTAATGCAAGAAAGGGGTTGGTGGCAGTGTCTGTGGGGATAATCAGATTGAGTCTCAAATGAAACTTGTGATTTAGAGATCAGAGCAAATACCAATATCCCGAGGCATTTTCCATAGACTAATTTACCAATAACATTTTTTTTTCTATAAATAGTGTTTTATATAAACAGTGTTACTGGACTTCCAGCTGGAGAGTTGGGAGTGGGCAGGCCTGAAAAGGGAGCTCTCCCTCAGCCACAGACATGGGGACTGACTCTGTGTTTCATCAGCCTTCGTCTTAAATCCCTTTTCCACTCATTTTGGGAGTAGAAAAGGGATTTAAAGCTCAGCTGTAAAATCTAACTAAAACATTCTAGGCTAACCACCCCTTGGCCAAATCAAGGTGTTGTGCTTTCTACTGAAACCATTCCTGGAGTGTGGATTGGCAGGATTGGTGTGAGGGGCCCTGGGCTGGACACTCCTGTCTGGGTGCTGGGATGCAGGTGGCCTTGCAGGCTCTGCCAGCACCAGGTGGATAAAGGAAATGATCCTGGCAGCATCCACTGCTTCTAACTCACTGAACTCTCTCACTCCAAAGATTTTTAAGAGTTATTTACCAGTGCAGTTGCTTTCCTTGCTGCTCTTCATTTCTGTTGTGCTGAGGCCACAGCTGCATTATTAGCTTTTGGCCATGCTAGTTTAGCTTTAAATTACATCTTGCCCTCCAGGAATTAGGAGGAGGAATTACATTAATTTAGGCAGTGCTATGTTTCAGTAAAACTACTCTTCAAAATATTATCATATGCAATGAGGTTGATCCCAGGGAGTTAATATTTTAAATGCACAAGGTCAGGCATGTCTTGTTTCTGCTTCCAGCCCATGTCTGACAATCAGCTTTCAAATAATATCTATACTCTGCTAATTAAAAATAGACACTGCAGTGTTATGCCATGCAGGAGAATATAAAGGCAGAGGTACAGGATTTTTTCAGGCTCTACATAATGCAGTAATTCAGACAGTGCCTCTCACCCAGTGCTTTTCTGAACAGTTACAATGGTCTGGAGAATTCATTAATAGCAAGTTGCAAAGTCTCCATGTAGCTTTGCTTCCAGCCATCTGCTTTCCCTGAAGTTCCCCAAGTTGTGTTCCTGAGATATAAATTTTACTAAGATTTTGATGATTTGCCAAAGCTACTTTTTCTAAAATATTTAACTGCAGTAGCAGTGAGAAAACAGCCAAACCATTAACAATAAACTTTACTCTGGACCTGTGATGCAGGGCTGTAATTACTGGAATGAGCAGGGTTTTCCAGTGTGTGCACAGTGGATCCTCAGGGACACAGACCACTCAGCCCAGGAGGGAATCAGTGTCCAGGAGGAGGCAGTGGCTGGACACCTTTATGTGTCCCAGAATGATTCTGAGAACAGGTAGGACACAAGATAATTAACCCTTGCCAGGCTGGTTACAGAGGCCACTGCAGAATTTATTGCAGTGGATAATCTGTGCTATCCTGTGTCACTTCATCTCCTTCAAACAGAACTCCATAGAGATGGAAAAATCTTCTCTGTGCCTGTTTCAAACTGGAAATAGAAGCATCCTTTGGTATAAACTTTGATGATCTGTCTGCTAAAGAAATATATTGTCAAGTTGTTCTCAGGAATCTGGCCAGCTGCCCACTCAGAGTCTTGCTTGGGTGTCAGCTGGCTGCCTTTTATTAGTAAAGACTCGTGGGTGTGGGCCCAAAACCCAGCCTAAATTCTTAAGAGGATTTATATGAAGTTCTACACATTTAGATGCCAGGCTCAGAGTAATTATTCACATGTGAGCTTTCTGCTAAAATATTTACACAATCCCTAAAAGCCCATTTGTTATATAGGATGAGCTGGTAATACATAATGGGCTGCTTAATGAACATGTACAGAATAAACAAAGCAAAGATCCATGTCTGGTGTGCTCATAGTGCTGAGTTGCTCTACATCACAGTCAGAAAAAGGCTGGTCTTAGAGTGGTTTAACTCAAAACAGTGTCTGCTTAAAAGGAAGAAAAAAAAAGAAAAAAGAAAGGGGGCTTGGCTGTTCAACCTTTGTTTGCTGTTTGTAAGACACAGCACTACAGAAAGCTTGAAGTGATGTTCTGCTTAAAATGATTTCTGTTGGTTCATTGGAGGGAGTAACTGAATTCCTTCATTTCTGGACCTCAAGGTGCCTGAGGCACATGAAGGAGATGCCCATGGCCCAAAGTGCAGCTCCTGTGGCTCACGAGGCTGCTCCTGTACCCTGTGAATGTGGGCACACAATTTAGGAGCTGCTGTATCATTTCTGGAAATTTGTTTTTTCTGTTTCCTCTGATCTGAACACCCTCAAGGTCAGTAATAAAATGTAACTTGGAAGTTCTTGGGAAAAGGATGTATTTTTGACTTTGAAACCTTGACTTGTGAATGCATTTCTCTCGCAGAAAGATGATTGTAAATAATTCTACTTGTGTGTTTCATTAGTATGTCATCATTATGATAAATTTTAATGTGAATATCACTGATTGAGAATTCCTGTCCACATCTTTATTTAGTAAAAATGTATTCTGCTAAGGAAAACTTGAACTTACACTCAAGCTAAACAAGGTCTGTCCGTATTCAGAGTTTATGTGAGCTGAATTTTTGTAGTGGGCCTTGCCAGGGCAGGACTGTAACCCTGAGACTGTCAGGCAAATGCTTACCATGGAGGTGGATCAGGATACATGATGTTCACCTGAGAAAGGATATCCAGATAGGAGTCAAAATCACAGGCTGGAGGGAACTCCTCAGTGCAGGTGGATCTCAGCTCTGCAGAGGAGCCGCTGGGAGAGAAACCATCCGGAGCTGCAAAACAAGAATGAAGACTGGCTGCTCCTCCCCTCCCTGCTGGATTCTGTCACTCTCTAGAGCACTGCCATAAATCAGAACACAAACCCGATCTGAGGCAGAGGAGCTGCAGATATTTTGGAACAATCAGGTTTCACAGGATATTCCTATTTCTTAAAGAGTAAATGAACACCATCTGTAGATGAATTGTGGTGTTTGAGGCTGTGGCACAGGGACTGTAACTTTAGTGCTGCCCTACAAGGCAGCTGCTTTTCTTGTGCCTCAAAGGCTGAAAAGGAGTGTGGGTTCTACCATGTGCAGCTCCAGATGTTTGTGGGGTAACTGAAATTCCCAGCAGTCGCATCTGTGGGAAGTTTGTCCATTTTGGGAGGGGTGTAAAAGGAGGGGCAGGTGTTTGATTGCTGAGACAATGCTGTTCTCAATAAACACTGACACAAATGGGGAAAGCTGCAAAACAGCAAAGAAAAATCACCCTGCTACCTGCTCCAGGGATTTCTTAATGCTTCCATGCAAGAGCTTCCTACCTCCACAAATATTGAGAGTTTAGTGCTGTTTTCTGTGTTAGAGGATAATTAGTGTGTGTGTGCCTATCCATGTAATTTATTGTGGCACAATTTAGGATTATTCTTTTGAATATTTTTCAAAATATGCTTTTCTTTTCCATTTCTCTAGCATTGTTATTTCTAACAAAGAGTTTGAAAATTTTCCTTTCTGTTTTTGCCTGGCTCTAGGCTTTTTCAAGGAGATGAAATTACCATAGCAGTAGATTTAAACACAATTATTGAAGCTTAATGGTCAGTATTGTATCATGCCAAAATATTGGGCCAAACAGTAATTCCAGTTTGGGCTTAACTATTTAATCCTCAGTGTAGCTGCTGAAAATTAGGAAAACTGATATTATTATAATAGTAGACATTAGTTTTCTGGATTTTGTTTTTATTTTCCATCTGTAGGTTGCCATGGGAGTTTGCATTTCAACTCTTTTGGACTCTAAATTTTATTCCCAAAACATAGATGCTGTTCACTTATCTGGATAAATATTCCTGGAAAAGCCAAAAAGAAATTATTCCTTGCTCCAAGGGGACAAACTGATCCTAGGAGATTTGTTTAGTTCAGACAGAAAAATTCCTGGTCCAAATAACTAAATGAAGTTCAATTGACTTCACTGAATACTTAATTTGCCTCAGTGAAAACAAGATTTAAGCCAGTGCATTTTTATGTGGCTCATTATTATTGGCATTTCTATATAAATAAAAACACTCAATGATATGCACAGAATTGCACCCCTAACAAACTGCAGGTAGAGGAGCCTGCTCACAGAGGACATGGTTGTTGATGCTCCACCATTTATCATTTGAACCTCTACTCCCTGAGGAATTCCACAATGACTTTTAAAACTGTTTTTTTCCTTCAACAGAAACAATCTTCTGTCATTTCCTTGACAAATTGGCTTCTTGACTGCAAAGCCCAAAAGGGCTGAAAACATAACTCTAAAATTAACTCCCTGATATTCCCAAATTATCTTTAACATTTCTTGTTATGTGTTGGTTTTATGGGTTTTATTTTGGTTAAGGGGTAGGAATTGTCACCATTTTGACTCTCTAACTATGACTGCTGTAATGACATGGACGACACCAATGACATTGTTAATGATGGTGAGAGTTTAATGACATTCCCTGGTGACAGTTTAATGATATTCCCTTTGTTTGGTCTCCAGGCAGATATTCACTTTTGCACTCAGACAAACAGCATTTGTCCAGTGATTGTTGTAGGCTGGTGCTCTTGCCTGAAATGAGAACAGCTCTGCCTTTCCAAGAAATAGAAATTACAGCAAATGCTGCACCAAGGCTCTAGGGGGATGTGAAAATGCAACAGAGAAGAAATCTTACCCCATACCAGGGGAAATACGCTGTTCAGGAGCTGCAGTCAGCACTGGCTGGGGTCTGTTAACCTTTATCTATGGGCTGTGCTGTGGGAACCCCCAGAGATGCCATGGCACTGCCAAGCTGCCCGGGAGTGCCAAATCCCATTATTTAACTCCTTTCCCCCCCTCGCTCCCTTACCGTCCGCAGCCTCCCTGCCCGGGGCCGGGCGGCCCAGGCTGCCGGCCTTGCGCAGGCTGCCCACCACGATGGTGGCACACGACAGCGACAGCACCAGCCCGATGACCACCCCGGCCACCAGCAGCGGGGACACGAGCAGGCTGGTGTCACTGGTGTCACTGGTGTCACTGCCGGGATCGGCCGGGCTGGGGACGGCGCTGGACGCGCTGCTCCGGTTCCAGGCGGTCGCTGTGCAGAGAGAGAGAGAGAGAGAGAAAGAGAGAAAGAGAGAAAGAGAGAGAGAAAGAGAGAGAGAAAGAGAGAAACAGAGAAACAGAGAAACAGAGAAACAGAAAGAGAGAGAGAGAAAGAGAGAAAGAAAGAGAGAGAGAGAGAAACAGAGAAACAGAGAAAGAGAGAAAGAGAGAGAGAGAGAAAGAGAGAAAGAGAGAAAGAGAGAAAGAGAGAGAGAGAAAGAGAGAAAGAAAGAGAGAGAGAGAGAAACAGAGAAACAGAGAAAGAGAGAAAGAGAGAGAGAGAGAAAGAGAGAAAGAGAGAAA
>VYXF01002574.1:298746-336559 GCA_013397295.1 Polioptila caerulea | reverse complement strand
AGAGAGAGAGAGAAAGAGAGAAACAGAGAAACAGAGAAAGAGAGAAACAAACAGAGAGAAAGAGAGAAAGAGAGAAAGAGAAACAAACAGAGAGAAAGAGAGAAAGAGAGAAACAGAGAAAGAGAGAGAGAGAGAGAGAAAGAGAGAAAGAGAGAAAGAGAGAAACAGAGAAACAGAGAAAGAGAGAAACAAAGAGAGAAACATGTCACAGGGGTTCCACAGAGCCTCAGACACAGCCACTGCAGCAACTCCTGCTCTTGGGTAAACGCAGTTATGAGACCCATTCCTGGGGCTGCCTCCAGGGGGGAGCCCCTGGAACTGACTCCGGGGGACACTGGCAGGAGCTTCCCTGCTTACTGGGAATATCCTGCTGGAGCCAGTGCTGTATGATCCATAATTCTGATGGCTTTTCCCTGCCAAGATTGTTTGTACCATGAACTGACTGATGCTGAAAGAACTGAAGTGCACAAAGAGGGAAGTGGAAATTCCAGAAGGGGAGCTCCAAGAGGAACAGAGTTGTTAGGGGTGTAAGAAGGCTCCAGGGTTCTGCAGAGAAGGTTTTGGGCAAGAATGAACCACAGCAGCCTGCTTTTGTGGCACAGGGCTTGCTTTGGTTTGTGAGGAGAGTTAGCATCCCAAGAAACTGTTTTGTAGTGCAGGAGATACTCATCCAGAGTGGGATTGTTTGGTTGCAACTGCTTTACTCTGGTAAAAAAAAATAAAATCAATAAATATATTATTTGAGTTCAATAATAAATCTTCTTAAAGGAGAATAACTCCAGTAATTTATTGCCAAGTCAAACATCCTTTTGAGCCAAGCCACAGAGACAGTGTGAAAAGTTAAACAATAATATTCCCTTAGAGAATCAGCTGATAGCATGATTATCCATGGGAATTAATTGCCCAGAGATGTATTTATGGGGGATTGCATTGCTAATGGAGGGAAGGTAAAGAGAAGAAATTATGGGAAAAAGAATTCACGATTTTTGCAGAGAGAACCCCCCTCTCACCCCAAATTAAAACAAAACCTCCTACTAGCTCTCAGCATCAGTAAACCAAAATTTTATTGATGCAAGAAAATTGTTGGAGATGCCATATACCAAGCTTGGCTGTTGAATCTGGATATATTTTTATATCTGGCTATGTGCCAGTTGAACAAATACAGAATTTATTTCCTGCTGAAATCAGGGCTAACAAAATTTTCTCTTTTGTGTGTTCTGTGGAGTGAGTATGTGTTTTAGGAAGTGCAGTGCTGTTTACAAGGGTAGATGTTATCAGAGTTTTCAGCAATGTTTGCTCTTTTCCTTTGGCAGACACCACTTGATGTTTTGCAGTCACGGTAAGTTTAGAAAGAAGACAATGGCTCCAAGCCAGTGCATGTTATCACTGGCTGATGCTGGAGATCGAGACAACCAACTAGAAACATACACATGAAACCAGGGGAATTGCATCTAGTGGAGTTGTATTAATTTTCTGGAAGCACTTGACTGTTGGCTGAGGATTTTTAAAGGCATTTATGACAGACAGCCAAGAAATGTGCTGAGATTTTACCAAGTATCCTGTGCCAAAAACCAAGACTGAATTTTCTGAGAACTAAACTGATGCTGTAGGGTTACAAGTGTCCTACTTAAGACTCAGTGCAAAGAAGTTTTGGGTATGGGATATGTTTGAGTAAGGCCCTTGTGCTAGAACTCAAATTCCTGAACCTTTAAAAAATTGAAATCATGTTTCTCATTCGTACATTTTTTAGCTATGTCTGTTGGTAATGTGTCCAACACACCCTCACTGGCTTTCCATGGCTTTGTTTTTTCAGATTTTTGCAAATTTTGCCTTTTAGACATGCAAATATCACAGCAGTGGCAGTTTAAATCCTGGCTGCAGGGATTAACACCTGAACTGGAAGTAGTGGCAGGTAATTTATTGGTAATTTTGGCTGACTTGCAAAGGTAAAAGAAGAATCAATTTTCTTGTCAGCATGACGACAACATGAACCTGGGATGTGAGGCTGTCACACACTGTCAGGCTTGTGGTCAGCAATTTAATGTCAAATACCACTGGAATGGAATTGGTGACAAACTGCTGTCAAGTGGGGAGGAAGGAGGCTGCAGTGAGTGCTTTCAGCTCTTTACAAAGTTTGGACAAATTTGGAATGATCCTCTACACAGGAAGGGCCTGGCTAAGGATATTTATCATTTTTTTCTTTCCAGTTGTGGAAGCCAGCTGGAATATCAACACTCTGACTATCTGGGAGATTCCTGTGGTGCCACCCAGTGTGAGCACTGATATTTGGACCTGTTTTGCTTTATAGAACTTCAACAGCTTCAAGTGACTTCATACAGAAAAAACTCTCCTGCACTGGTACTGAGCTGGTAGAGCTTAGTTTAAGATACCCCATTTATCCACCACATTCTCAGGGCTTCCTTGGCTGTCCCAAGTCTTGTCTGTTTTATCTATTGTTTCTCACCAGTGTGAATCTTTCTGGGTTTTTTATGCTTTTAATCTAACTGAACCCAGTCTCTCATACAGAAAAGTTATAGTGCAATACTGCTTTTATTAGAAAGGGTGAATGATTCCCCTTAGCCCAGCTCCTAACACAAAATGTACTTGATAAACTCCTCCTGTGGCACCATTTTCAGTTTAACACTGTGAGTCTGACCCTCCAGACTTTACTACTGACTTACTACTGTGACAAACAACAGCAGAATGAGACTCTGTGATGATGGAAATTCTTTGGCTTTCAATTTTCTGGGGAAAAAAAGAGATGTTTATATTACGGGGGGGGGGGAAGGTAAATTTTCTCCTCTTATTCAAAACCATTTTCTTTTGATAAACTGTGCATTTCTCTCTATAAAAATACTATGTTTATAAATACATCACTATCAAAGTGCTGACACTTTTGTTTTCAGGAGTCCTTTCCCATGAAACTGTAAATTAGAAACAATACATAAATAAATATGAACATTTTATAGCTAATCCTCTAAATATGAATCATGCTGATGTACACACCATGGCTTTTATCCACGATGGGAGCTGTGTAAATGACAAGAAACAACACAAGTGGCACAGGGCTGGCAGAACACTGACTTTAGAGTGAGCACCAGTGCAAAATTGCCTGGACTGTCCATTCAGTGTCAGACAAGAAATCAGCATTTTGAAAAATCCCTTAAATATCACAATATATTATTCTACCCAGTGCTCTTGCATCTCAACAAACCGATGGGAAAGTAACTGAAGGAGGAATAGAACAGCCTGACTTTCTGGGTGCATATTGCTCTTTCTCACTCCTGCTAACCTGTCCTTGAGGGGACAGTTACCCCTTTCTAACCTGGCCATGAGCACTGGGGAGGTTTCAGCCAGGTCAGATCCTGGCAGGGTGCAATGTCCTGGTGTGCAGACAGGTCCTGGGAGCTCGGCTCACCCGACATTCAGCCCTTTATTAGGACTGGCTTCTCTCTTCCTCAGTGCCTGCTTTACCCCAGAGGAGAGAGAAGGGAAGCACCCACACATAAATGAGTCTCTTCTCTCCACACTGACTCGAGTTTGGTGGTGGTGTCTTGTTCTGTTTCCTTTTGTCCTGAAGGCACATCAGCCCTTGTGAGGCTGCAATGGCCTCTGGAACTGATGGGCTTTGAGATGATTTTAGAGCTGGATCCTGCTAAGGTAACTAAATCTCTTCCCCTGGTTTCCAGTGTATCATCTTAATAAAGATGGTAATTCATGTTATGACTGGTGGAGAGGATGAGGCACAGCGTGGTTTTGTTTCCCAGGCTGAAAAGTGCATGACCAGCTTCTGAAGGAGTTCTGAAGGAGTTCTGGAAAGATTTTGTGTCTGGAATTATCCACCTCTTCATCCCTGGCAGCCTGGGATTCTCCTTCCTGAGGGCAGGGCGAAATTGCTGAACTAGAGCTGAAACACATGGACAGAATAGGAGTATTCCTTGTACCCCCAGGGTCAGTAAAACTGTTTGGGATGGTGAACCAGCACCTCCCAGCACCCTTAAATGCACGGCATTAACACAGGGTACAGGACTGGGAAGGAGCAGTGGGAAGGTCAGTTTAGGATAGGGCATAGCACCCTTTGTAATCCTTTGGTCTTCAAATAACTGCAGCAAAGCACCTCAAACACCAAATCAGTTTAAAGCACGTTTCTGATATCCTTACTTTCTCAGTCCCTTGGATTATGCAGTCTCTTTATCCAGGGAAGGTGAGTGACAGATCTCAGGAAGGAGCTGAAAGCACCCAGATACACGAAATCAGTGGAATGATCCAAGATTTTGTTGATTCTGCCTTTATGAACAGTTTCTGTTTGAAGATGGTTTAGTCTGGCCAAGAGTGACCACTTGGACCCTGCCCTTGCTGCTGCCCTGGGAAATAAATCTCTGGAAATCATCAGAAATGGCACTGCTTGTTTCTGTGGCACAGGGAAGGAGAAAGGGAGGTGTAGCACAAAAACTGGCTGGGAAAGGGTCTGGATCACAGGAGCATTCCTGCAGCCAGGGGGAGAGGGATGTTACTCAGGCATTGAGTGTAAGAGCCCACAGGAGCTGAGCCTTAAAATTAACTAAAAAGAGATGTCTCTGTTGCATTCAAAGCCATTCCACTGGATCCTGAGGAGGGCTGAAACTTCACCTAGGCTTGATAAATACTAGAGTGTCACCTGCTCATGGGACTGAAAGGAAACAATGAGGATGCTCAGAACAGGGCAGGCTATTTGTCCTTTGGTATTTCTCTTATTCTCTTGTAGAACAGTTGAGAAATGAGTGGATGACCAGAACAGTCTGGGAAATGCCCTCTCTATAAAGCAGTTTTACACCAGCCAGGCAAATCATATGGGAAAAGGAATTTGCAGTTCAGGAGGCCCAGGAGTGTGTTTGGTTCTCTCAAACACAGTTCTCCTGTTCTCCAGGCTTTTCTGCTTTCCTCACAGAAAATTAAACTGCCTCTTAAGCTAGAATGGATGTTCAATAACTCTATAGGGAGTGCTTCAAACTTTTACCTCTTATCTTCTTATCTTCTGTAATTGACACTTAGTAGTTATCTGACAAAGTCAAGGAATAAATAAATTTTTCTTGTCAGTTGCTGCACCAATGACATTTTAACAGTTCCCAAAACAGATGATATTCATTATTATTTCTAAATTTGAGGTAAATTTTCCTCTACAAATGGTTAACTAATCTTGCCTGTTCATTGCTGCTGTGGGAGATACCTCAGCATAATCCAAACCCACAAGAATGCCATCAACCAGGCAGGAACTGTGAATTCCAACTCAGTTTCTCTGCAGGTCTCTGCAGTTCAAAGACTCCTTAAACTTTTTTACTGCATATATATGTTCTAATCAGAATTAAAACTTTTCAGTGATTAATGCAAAATGTAAAAAATGCAAACCTTATTCAGAGCTGACACTGTGTGCTAGGGATGGCTCAGTTTTACCTGGTGCCCACAGCTGCAGTGAGGGTGGGACATCCTTCCAGGGGCAAAAGCTGCCCACGACCTTGAGGAGGTCCTGCAAGGCAGAGGGTGGCCTTTCCCCTGAGACAGCAAACTCTGCTTTTTCATCCTGTCTGCTGCCTATCAGATAATGACTTTCTCTCTTCTGGCATTGACATCCTTATTATAGAGCCAGAATGAGGAAGATTGGATCACCAGCAGCCTGCAAATTGAGAATGTCAGAAGCAAAGAGAATGTGGCTGCAGAAGGGCTCAGGAAATAAATCTTTTCAGATGCTGTGGCTTTAGGGTATTATGTTGATGTCATAGCAGCTTGTATAGGTGCTGTTTCAAATTAACAGGAAAAATCTTCCCATTTTCAGATCCATGGTCTCTTTTATCAACATGATAAATATCAGTGCAGGGAAACAAATCACTCTGCAAGTGTAACAGCCCACTTTCTGATGGACAAGGAATATTTTCCCCCTATTTTCTCATATTCAAACAAGTTGGAACTAACACAGTTTTATAAGCAGGACCCAAAGCTATTACTTATCTCAGAAAATCTGTATTAGGGCTTGGAAATAAGTATGATGAGTTTTCTCTTTTATCCATTAAAGTAAAGTTACCTTCATAAGCTCAGATCCAGCCTAGCTTGGTAGTGACTTGAATAGGGCAAGTCCTATAATTTTTGGGTTTTTTATTGTCAGAAACTGTTTTTTTGGCACACAACTTTGTCATATAAAATTTTGGGAAAATGTTGCAATATAGTAATATTCCTTAAGGTTTGAAAAAAACATAATGTGCAAATTATTCTATATTTTACCTCATCAGTCTGCTTGAACTGTGATCTGGATGTCTCATGTCTTGTCTTTAGGAGGCTGAGCTCTGTCTGAACTGTATTGAATGTAATCTAAAGAGGGCAGGTGGCAGCTCATGGGGCATGGAGCTCAGGCAGGGAAAATAATCTGTATTGGGGCAACAAAAAACCAACCCCAAACCAAAAATCCAAGCCCTTCCACAGAGAAGTTCCTTTCCTTACAAACTTTTCTCTCAAACTCTACAGAGAAAATGGGAAGGAATGATTAAATTCTTGCCAGCTCAAATAGTCACAACTAGGTCAGGTGAGCACCTCACTTATGCACTATATGCATTTATGAATCTCTAAATCAATTATCCACTTCTGATCACTATTAAACTGGCTCACATTTATGATTTTTTAAAGGATGGAGTCTTGTATTTTCCTGGTGTTTTAATGAATTGTTGCACTGGCTCTATCAATCATCATCTTTTGCAACCCTTACCCTGCTCACAGGATTCAAAGCTCTATAATGAAGATCCACCTGCAACTAAATGTTGAGGCTGAACTGAGCTTCAGGAACCAGATCCACCTTCTCTACACAGCCCCAGCATTCCTCCTACAGTGCTTGTGCCCTTGTGCTGCTTTTTATTCAGGGCTTTTCTTATCAAAATTAATCCCATTTCTTCTTCCAGCTTCCTCGTCAGTCTTCAGTTGGAGTGACCTACTGGAAAAGCACACAGAGGAATGACTGACTTTTACTGCTTAGAAAATAATGATGACTGAAATACTGATCCAGGGAGTTGTGTAAGGAACAGGGTGCTGAGATGGAAACATTAACAAATGCTGGGATCCCCAGATCTTCCTTTAGGAGATAGTATTCCACGTGATCTATCTCAGCCTTTCTTTCAAGACAACATGAATTTTAAAAAATAATTGAAATGGTTTGCAGTGGTGTTCTGCACTCCCACATGAGTTATAGTGATGATGTTGCAAAGTACACAAAGCCTGGAGTGTGATTTACACCATCATTTGTATCAGTGAAAGCTCCAGCAGTATCTGCCTGCATAAATCAAGGGAGTTTTCTCATACCATTAAGAAATTATTTAATTCCTTCAGATTTCATCTGAACAGGATGTCTGCTTGGACAGATGCAGGAATGTCAATAATAGCAAGTCAGATATTGATTCTGGAGATAATTTCAATTGCCTGAGTTCTTTGTTGCTAAAGGAGCCACTGAAACACAAGGACACTGAGAGATCTGTGGAAATTAAACACTCAGACATTACTATTCAAAAGCCTGTTCAACCCCCATTGCTCCTGTAGAACACCCCTTTGGTGAAAGGATTGGTCACTGGGAGTGCAGGACTGGCCACACAGCCAAGCACCATTGCCTGGATCTCTGCAGTGTCTGGGGCTGTTTGATGCACACCCAGCAGGGCACAGCCAGGCTGCCAGAGCAGAGGAGACACCCTCAAGGGCTGGGAAAGCTGGCAGGGAAAGCTGGCAGGGAAAGCTGACAGGCTGTGGGGTTTTGCACACAGAGCTCCAGTTGCAGGCTCCACATGGTTCCTTCCTCCAAATAATGTACTGATGGTTGCTTTTCATTTGAGGTGGCAGGGGAAAGACTTCAAAACCAACCAAAAAACTCCCCTTAAGCCAAGTGTAGCCTTTAGGAAAGGACATTTATTCACCTTTAATATAAACTGCGTATATATAAAGTGTCTATATGTGAATATTTTAAATAGAAAATGCAGTTCCCACTTCAAGGCCTGTTTCAGCAGAGTTACCACAAACATCTGCATCAGCTCCAGCAGCTCCAGCTGTGCTGGAAGTCCAAAGGGCTCTGAGCTGTCCCCACACAGAAAGTGTGCAGAGAAAGACTGAGATTTACAGATCCCCTGAGAATGAGCTGTGCTTGCTGCACCATTTCCTCTCCAGGCAGTTGACAGTCTAGGCTGTAGGTTTACCAAACTGTTCTTAAAAGAAAGCTGTTTCTTGTTTTTCAAGATGATTTAAACAAGGGAATATTTCTAAAGGAATTGCAGGGTGCACTGTTCTGAAGTGCCACACAGTGAGATTGAGTGAGAGTCATAATTGAGGCATGCAGAGTCAGGCTGGAGCAAGAACTTGGGCTTTTTCCTTTGAGCACACTGTTCTGGAGGTTATACTCAATTTAAATAATTATAGGTTATGGGAAAGCTGATTGAATTTTGAATCCAAAGGATTTATAAATCCCTTTGGAATGAATGGAGCTGCACATAGATGAGAACCCCTGTGATTCCCTCAGAGCACCCTGGACAATGCCTTAACCTGGAGCACTGGCTGGGTTTAAGGCTGGCTGGGTTTTGTGGCCTTTTGAACAAAAGGGGCCAGAAAATGGTTCAGTCCCAGAAAATAAGGGTGCTCAGCAGGGGTGGTTCTAATAAATCCATCTAAATAAAAGCTCTTGTAAGGATACTGCCTGGAAGTATCCAGGAATACCATCCAGCTCCCACTTGCTTGAAGTTCAGTCTGTGTTAAAGGTCACTAACTATTGCTGCTTTCTATTAATACAGTGGAAATGTGTCTGTTAAATTGCTCACACTGGAGAGAAAAAAAAAGAGAATTTTTGAACAAAGCTATGGGACTCTTGGTAGAGAAGCTGGTATCGAGGCTGATGTTATCTTCTATCCCCTTTCAAGTGCATGGATAGACACATGGAGAAAGAAACAACTTTGTAATAGAAAAGGAAATAATTTCTGTCTCTGTTGTCCTGATCACACGATTCCAAAGGGATTTTCATCCACATGCTTGCTAACAGCAAGGGCTTTTACATTATGGATTAACAGATTTGAAAAAAATCACCAAAAAAATGGAACCCCTTCTTCAGTTTCCTCTCACTTGCCCTAATTATTCATTTTAACTCCTTGCAGCAGATCAGGGTTACCTCGTTAGGTGCTTAATGAGGCTGAGAGGACCTGCATGGCATCACCAGTTAAGGAGTTCTGTCCAAATTACCTAAACATTCTTCTTCCCTGTCTGAAAGCAATCTTGCATTACAGGAGAATCAGAATGTCCTTCAACACGAGGGCAATCTAAAGAGTTTGTGTCAGGAGGTTGATAAACTCCATCTCAAAGAGACTGATAAACTTAGATTTGTGAATTGTATTCTCCAGCTCTTAGGGGCACTCAGAGTTGCACACTGCTCTTCAGTCCTGGGGGTAATGGATGAACCTCTTCAGTTTCTGGTGCATGAACAATCAGATTAGGAGCTGTTCAGCTTAAAAACAAGCTGAAATTTTCTATTCTTTGCATTCATAGACAAAGAATTTTTTTTGAGAAGAAACTGAAAGCATGAAAATAGTTCCTATTTTATAGGGCACTGTAGAAACAGGTGTGTGAGCTGCAGAAGAGTGAGTGCTGTTCTGAAAAAGGCTCATTCATGGAAGTGATGGAGTACTGGAAGGAATGAAAGGGTGAAAATGGTGCACCAGGGTTACTAGAGCACTATCAAACCCATGCACAGCACAATGGAATATGTGGTCTGTGCTGGACACTGTCTGCAGAATGACCTCCCAGGGAAAGACTCAGGAAAATCCAGCAGCAGTGGAGTCCCAGGGCTCTGAACAGCAGGAAGGACCTGTGCAAAGGTGCTGTGGCTCCTGGAGGGGACCAAGAACAACTCCCAGAGCAGGAATTCACTTTAGCACAGCCATCTCAGAGGTCCCCTGAGCTGGGGCTGGAGGAATGGCTGAAATCCCAGGCCTCCAGCAGGTCACCAGTGAGGGAGGGTTGGCTCAGACCTTGTGGGAGCCTTGAACCTCAGCTGCCTAAAACACAAGCAGTGCAAGGACAGCTTGATGAGACTGCAACAAAAATCAGTCTAGACAAGGTGGCTGCTTTCTCTTCAGAGCTCTTGTGCTTTCATGTCAGCATGGACTCCTTGTGGGTATCATAACTGGAAAGTAAAATAGTAAAACAGCTGAGATGAGTCTCATTAATTAAAAAGCTGACAGTCAGTGTGGATCTGCTGTGGAGGTGTGAATTTAGGATGACCTGTTGCCTCAAAGCAATGTTGAAATCTGTGTTACCTCTGAGAAGCAGCTTTTCACATGCTCCTTCAAAGTTATAAACCCATGAACTTCACAGTATATCCTAAATATAACTGTACTGGTAAAATGCCCTGTTAGAATGACAATGGGAAGTGGATACTTTTTTGATTGTTTTAGTTATTTACGTTTTTAAAAAATCCAAACTGCCTGCTGTCCTGAAGCTTGAGGTAAAACCATGAGAATGGGAAAGACTTCAAATCTCTGCATATATCAAACAATTCCTTCAACTCCTCAGTCTTGAATTGTGCATCACAAGGTTCTTTTGAGGGGTCCTGGTGAGGGTGGTGGTGGTGATGTCTTTAAACTGTGCTACAGGATGTGGATTCCTGACCTGGGGAACCCCAGGGTCCTGTCTTCCATGGCAAGCTGGAAAGGGAAAATAATTTGGAGCCAGGTATTTATGGTTTGATGGCTTCTCTGGGTCGGTTTTTGTTTGTTTGTGTATGGTTTTGGTTTCTGTTTGTTGAGGTTGGTTTGTTTTAAGCCTCTTTTAGCTGCTGAAGGACAGACTGCAGTGCTTGGCCAAGGAAGGTGTGAACTCTGCAACAACAAAATCCTGTTTGAACTCCTCCTGCTTTCTGGGTGGCTCCTGCATTGGAATTAATTGGAGAAATGTGCTAGAAATGTTGACAAGGGTGATCACTGTGTTTTATGGGGCTACATTTACAGTTTTAGAAGGTTCAGCCAGTGCATGCTGACCTGCTGCAATTTGTTCTGAATAGCACCTAGAGCAGAGACTGTCACGGTGATGTCCCTTGTGCTGATGGAACATAAGAGAAGAAAAGACCCTGCTGTTTGGATTATTACAATAATGGATGGATTTGCCATTTGTTAATACTAGCCCACCACACAGGCTGTTGGTAATACCAGCCTGTTAAGTCCTTCTGGGAATGGGATCACAGATTTTTTTAAGCAGCAGCTGCTGCAGAGTTTCCTGAAACCCCAGATTTGTGTGTTGGGCCAGGGAAGGCAGGGCTGAGGATACAAACAGATGCCTGATTGTAACAGGGTGAGCAAACAGTACCTGAGCCTGCAGCCTTGAGAAGGTGTGGGCAGCCTGGGTGATCCAGGGAGGGTGAGGGTGTTCAGGGAGCTCTGTGGTTCAGAAAGGAGACTCACTGCTCCTGCTCCCCTGCTGTGTCCCTGGGAGATGAACCCTGCCTGGAGAGAGGCTGGAGACAGCCCAGCGAGGTGTGTGTTCATTCCCCAGGTTGCCCTTTATCAGTGCTGGATTACCCAAAAGCTTTGCAAAGAAAACCAGGTACATGTCACCACGAGAAAATCACTGTGACTGAGGAAAAAAAGGAGTGAACAATGACTGATGCATTAATTGACATCTGAAAAGGTGATTACTGACTGAATTATGGTTCTATTTCCTCTGATTAATTTAGCACAAGTTTCCTTCTTTTACTCTTTCCCTGCCCACAGGGTGGATATCCCTGAAGAAGCACAGATGCCCTGGGATGTTTTTTGCAATATTACTCCTCTATCCACACAAGTCCTCCTCACCAGCAGCTCCTGAGTCACTGCAGGAGGAATCAATACAGTGTCTGGTCAAATTACCTGGTGCATGGGCTCAGTTATCTGCTCATGTCTCAGTCACTCCCAGAGATGAAATTACAAAGCAGCAGCCCCTTCACTGAGGAAGGATTCCAAGGGAGCAGGATGAGCTGGGGGAATGCTGGTTCCAGGGCAGGCAATGTAGATGCAGAATGATCATGGCATGAGACCAGATTAATTACTCATCCATGCATAAAGTTAGGAACATATCTTTAATCATTATTTGCCATCTTATTTAATTAGATTTGAATTATACTTTTTTGTTATGGTTGAATTTTTTCAGTGAAGTTTTAATCTTTCTTGACATTTTGGAAAATTGTTTTTGTTCTTAGTAGTAGGATTTTTTTGCTAAACTTTAAAAGCAACTTAAGGCAGAGAAATCTAATTTAAAGGTTTTATTTACTCTATAAACACTATCCTTTGGGTTCTGACTCAAGAGAATTCAATATGAACACATCAAACACATCTCTGTCTCCCACAAATGTAGATAGATCTATATCATCACAAATAGTTGCTGTGCCATGATCCCAAATCAAGATAATTACAAAATCACTTTGCCTAATGTCAGCCTTATTTTGCCATTAATGAAGAGCTCTTCCAATTCTTGTTGGCAATTTCTACTGATAAAATTAAGTTTTTTTTCCCAAGGGCACCTGCAGCCCCAGAGCTCTGTGGGGACACCTCTGCTCCTCCAGGACGTTTTGTCCTGGCAGAGGGAAGGGCTGGCCCAGCAGTCCCCTCCCTCTCCCACAGGCAAACTGGAATCCAACAGATGGAAATAAAACAAATTTTAAAGTCAGCATCTCTCCTACCACGTTATGGGAATTTGAAGATCCTGCTGCATTCTGCTAAGTCACAGTGGGAGGAGGTGGCCCTTGCTGGACTACACTAAAGGAATTTCTCACCTACAGACCCAACAGAGCTTCTTCTGTCCCAGAAAAACAGTGGCTGCACCAGGAACTTGGCATCCAAATGCCCTCTGCCTTTTCAGCAGGAAGGGATGATATCAGTGCCCAGCACTAGCCCACTCTGGATCCATGAGGATGCTTCGCTCATGAGACGAGGCAGTTGCTCAAGCACCAAACAATAACCTACATGTGCAGGACTTTAGCACATGGAGACTTTTTTTGGCTTGTTCACTCCTGAAATCCCAGGCTGTCCTCTGTTAGGATGCAGTGTGGTGGGGACAGGCTGCCGTGCAGGTGCTGGCAGGGCTGCAGGGACAGTGGGACACTGATGGCACCATGAATGACACCCCTACTTGTGTGAGGGGGGCTCTGACTGGAGACATTTCTGGGGGATTGTCCTTTTGGCTGGTGGCTTAACTCTGCCCTTCTCTGGATTGTCTTGTGATTTAATTTAAACCCCAATGGCCCTTTCTGTGGAGTATGATCTCTGTCAGGCTCTGTGTTCAGTCACATCCTATTTCTGCACATTTCTCCTGCACTTGCTGTGACCTGTGAAGAGGGATGAATTACCAGTGTGCTGTTTCCTTAAGCTGAGCAATTACTTTGAATGAATATTACATGGGTTATGTGAAGATAGAAAGTGAGAATAAAGAGACTTGCTATGGAAACAGGGGTTTTTTTAAACTTTTCTTTTTTGATGCTTTCATCTCTTCTCCAGTGGGGATTACTGTGCTATTTTTTCTTTATGGTGAAAATATGACAGTTATATCTGTTAGATTTTTCATATTTTTCTTTATATTGCTTAAAAAGTGAGAAATGTAAATGGCATTCCTGTACTATCTTTGGGTATTTTGTTTTTATTCTAATGATGTCTCCTTTCTCCAGGTAACAAAAATTAGGACGTTGCATTATGCCCATGTCATTCATGCATTTTTTTCAGGTGAACTGTCTGTCCTTGTTAGCTCTTGTCCTACAGAGTACTTCCAGAACGGGGGTCCTGTAGAGCTTTGCAAAGCCCTCCTGCCTACTGTCTCCAGGGTGGTATTTAGAGCAAGAAAACTTTTAAAGCCCAACAGAAGCTTGTGGATTGACCTCTCTGTATTTTATTGATTAATCTGTCTTACATTTCCATTGACTATCTCTGTGTTTCTGCACCAATTTTTCACTTCTACACGTTTCTGCTGTGCTGTATAACACATTCCCAGTACCAAGAATCAGGAGTCCTTCAGCAAAGTATGTGTGCAAAAGGGCCACCTGAGAAGCTCAGGGATCCACACCTTACCCTCTTGGTATTAAATGAGTTATAAATAATAAAACAAGAAGGAGAAATGCATCTCTGCACTGCTGCCACTGAGCCAGCAGTTTCAGTCTGAGAGGAAGAGAGAGAACAGTGATATTTGTAATCCAGTGCTAAATGCAAATAAGTTCTGTGTCTCTTTCTTCGGGAGAGATTGCTTCCCTGAGTCACCCAGGTTCATTTACATTCGGGTGACATCTACAAGAATTTTGCCAACACAGCTTATTACTGCAAACATTGTGTCAGTTCTGACATTTCTCTTTGCTGGAGGATCCCCAGAATGGCTCTGTTTGTTGCTGGTGGCAGACGTGGAGTCACACAGGGAGCGGTGCCAGCCTCAGCCGCGCCTGCATCCCCATCCGAGCTCCATTCCCTGAGTTCTGCCTCCACAACCCCTCCTGGCCAGGGTGGGAACAGAAGCCTTTCCCAAAGCCATTTCACTCCGGGAGCAGGATCAGCACCTGGATCTGGCTTCTGGAGCAGACACGGGCAGGTCCCAGGCCTTTTTCTGGAGCAGAGGCACAAACACATCACCAGGATGGGGTGGCAGAGCTCCCCACGGGCACCAAGCAGCTCCAACCCCAAACAGGAATTCAGATTAATCCAGCACTCCTGGAGCCAGACAACTGAATCCATGGAGGAGAAAGGTGGTTATTATCCCTGTAGCTGCACTGAAAGGATGCTTAACTCCCAGACTCTTTTTCCAGTCTAACTCAAGTGTGTGCTGCAAAGGTGGGGAAGGAGGCAGTGCCAGGAGCGTTACCTGAGTTAGATCCTCAACTTTTTGATCTTCCTTTCCCATATTCCCACTTTGTGCATTTCCCTGGCTATCCCACTCAGAAGGACTGAGGCAGTTACTTTCACTTCCCTCCTCAGAAAGGGCATCCCCATGGTTTCTTTCATTTATAAACATCCTTTATAGGTTCTGTGAATCGCTCTTGTTAATGGGAGTCACCAGTGATGCTTAATAAGAGACATCAGAATATTTTCTTGTCTACCACTCCATACACTTTTCTCCTGCCCTGTTTATGTATTTATATGTAATATGCATTTATTTGTCACTCCCCTTGGGGGAACAAAGCCTGGCAGCTACAAACACTTCTCTTGCAAAGCCGTGATAGGAACAAGCCTCTTCTGGAAGCCACTCAGATGAAACCAGCCACATTATTTCAGTTGTGACTCAAGGCAGATTTGAATTTAGGATTTCAAGGAGGTGTTATGCCCCCTGGCCCTGCTGTCTGTTTTCTATTCACTCTGTATTTTTCATCTTATCCTCAGTTCTACAGCATGCAGTGTTTTCCACTAACTCATATTTTGTAAAGATAATATGCCAAAAACTGGAGTCTGCTATTTTTTATAAAGATACTGAAGCTGAGCCTCAGTTCAGGAAGCTGCTTATGTGCATAGTTTTTGCTCTGTGAATGCATCCTTGATTTTATTCCTACAAAATTTTCCAATTCAGGAGGCACTGAGATTCATGTTCTAGAACTGTCACTGTTCCACCCCTTTAGATTGTGGGAGAGGGTTTTGCCTTGCTGATGGGCTTGTCTTGTTTTCAAAATTTGTATTACAGAAGTGTTAAAATCAAAATTACCAGAATGTTGGAAAGCGCTTTTGCTGAAATTCATAGATTCGATAACAGATGAAGGAAAAGGCACAGCAAGGTAACTCCTTTAACAAAAACAGTTCCTGGGCTTTTTGGGGGTTTATGGAGCAGCCTTTACAGGCTGCCTTGACAGAAACTTTTAACCCTTGGCTTCTCCCCTGAAAAAGGGCAGCCATTCAGAGGAATATGTTAATATATTTCAAAATTTAACAATACTACTTTGAGATAACATTTCTCACCATGAAACAGAACTGGTCATCCTTTACATCCTGTCAGATAATTTACTGTTGTTGTATCTATCTCGAAAATGGCTGTGTTTAGCAGAACCGAGCACTTTCTAAATTCATGGGACAAGAGGAGCCACCATCACAATGCCTGTGCCATGTCAGGAGGAGCTGGCACTGCAATCTTTGCTTGTCCTCGCTCCTCCTCCTGTGTTATGGCTCCTGGTTTCCCTCAGCCACTGTCAGTGCTTCCAGGGGGAGGCAAAGGGGCCACAGCCCTGCAGGTTTGTCTCTCTTGTTTCCTCTGGGCCAGAACTCAGTTGTTCTTTCCTAAGTCCTCTGTTCCTTTTAGCCTCTGAAAAGATAAGCTGTCAAATTAGATATGCAAAACCAGATAAAAGTTCTGCTCTAACTAACAGTTACTCGAGGGCTATTGCAATTATGTCCTTTGTTCACTTCTGCTTACAGAAGCTGGTAGTGTGTCAGTGGGATTTTCTGTATCAGGCAACATCAACAAATACTGGCCCTCAGCAGGCAGTAAAATACTCATTAAATAAAACCCAATGCCAGCAAATAAAAGAGGAAGAATATGCTGAATAAACAGAAGTACTGGAAGAAGCAGTCTTCCAAATGAATCCTTAGAAAGGATAAATAAAAGTTGTAAAAGAAGAGGATATTGTTGTCATTAGTGTTGATAATCCAGACTAAGGTAATCTAGGAAATTTATAACCAGTCCAGCAGCAGGATTTTTGTAGGCAACAGGCTGCATTTTGTTGTGGCAGGGAAAGAATAGATGGTGATTTCCACAGCAATCTAAATTCTCCTGCTAAAGGCTGATAAATGTCGTGAATGCTCCAAAGAACTGAGACCTGTCTGGAGGTCACAGCCTGGGACTCTGTGGGTGAAGAACTAAGAGTTGCAAGTAGCAGTGAATTCAGAACTTAACTGCCTGACAAGGACTGCTTAAACTACCAGTAAAAGCAGTGTGATACCTTGAGAAGCCTGAATTAGGCACTGTGTTTATAAGAACTGATTTATTAAGCTGCCCCCAAACTGGATGCTGATTGGGTTGGTTTTTCCTTTCCGACATCCCTTTCTGTTTTTCTTTGGGATGTTTGAGTATTTTTCATAATAGAGAAGATTGCATAGTAAAGGTATTCCTGAATATAGGGGATATAATTTTGTTGCTTCATAGAAGTGCTAGGATACAGCAATTTGCCAAGCTGACAAGTACAGTTACATTCATTTGCTGAGTGAAGAAGTGAAGTTAAAGGAAGCTGAAATGACTTCTCAGAAGGAAATTGGCAGGCATGGGGCAGTCTGGTTCTCTTGAGTTCCTGTTAGTGCCTCTGATAACCCTTCCATTTGTGTATCCTTCAGTGGTTCCTTAAAACTAGGTTTCCCCATCTCTTTCAGTGGTGTGTGACAGTATCCCACAGATTTAGAACAAATATTCCCCCACTTTTGGAACTCCACTTTGGAGCTTGTTTCAGGAATTTCCTGCTCTCCCATTTGGACAGTAAGAAGAGCCTGGATGCACCTGCAGGGAGGCTGAACCTCTGAAATGCCCCTTCTGAGGACCTGCCTGTCTCTGACAATCTGGAGAAGGTCTGTGTGCCTTCCCTGGAACTGCTGGCAAGGACTGGGAGAAGCCTGGGTACAAATTTGCAAGAGAACTGTGAAATTGCAAATTCCTTTTCTTCAGATGGACCAGCACTAAAAGGGCATGCAATGAAATGAATGGAAACAAGGATTGCAATCATTAGGTTCGCATTTAATGTTCTCAATATTTAGTAATTCAAGTTCTGCTCTTTTTATGCAATAGGTATTTAAATAACAGCACCGTGCCTCTCTTGAAATCAGCTTTTTGGACAAGAATTGTCCAAAACTCAAGTTTGGACAACGCTCAAACATATTTTCCCCAACAATCTCCTGTTTTATTTTTGATTCTGTTCACCATCATGGTGGACTCCAGGCAGGATTACCTAGAGAGGATTTTCCATGGGCAGGATTATATACATAATTTTCTATAAAGCTGCTGGAGAGGGATGGAGGATGGAGTTACTAAGCCCCAAGGCCTGAGGTGCTGCCCAGAGACACAATCTGGCTGTGGAGATGCAGCTCTTGGAACAAACAGAAACCTCCTGCTAATGTGAGCTTTAAGTAAAATCTTCATGACAGAATAATTTTAAGCTTTTGTGTAGTGTTTGATTACTCTACTAATAAAAGAATAAGTTTCAAATTACATAAAATAGAATTTCTTCGAGATGAAAGCCTCCACTCATGTAACCCTTGTGACTGGAAGCAATGATTACACAGGTTGTGATTGTCTTCAGTGGGGTAAATTCTTTGGTTCCCACAAAAATTTATGTTTAAACCTGAAGCAGAATTTTACCCTTTCAATCTACTTTCTCATGATTTCAGGAAAGTCTCTAGATAGAAAATACTGCCCCAAAAAAAGGAGGTAGGTAAACGGCGACACTAAAAGACAGCTGAAATCTTTGTGTGCTTTAGCTTCATGCTAACTGAGTGGTGGAGGAGACAAAGGGGAGATGAAAGCAAGAACATTTTAAGTGCTACAGGTCAGCACCACTTTTCCAAGTGTATTTTCTGAGAAATGTGTGGCTAACCCTTGAGCAAAGGTCATACATTTTATTTCCTTTTCCAGCCAGGGAAACTTTAGCTTGTTTTCTCAACTGGAACAAATCCATGCATTACTTCTCAGGGCAGCTTCCCCTGAATGCACACAGGACAATGCTTTTGTTAAGTCCTAGAAGTGGTTCTACTTCCCATCCAAGAGGATTTAACAGGAAAAAACACCCTCAATCAGAAAAGAGAGCACAGGAAAGAGAAAGGGAGAAGAAGAAAAATATAAGAATGTGGTTTTTTGTCTGGCAATTCTGGTTGACTGAGCCAGAGAGGAAAAGGCAAATACATTCATTCTTGCAATACACTTGAAACAGTTCATGATCTTTCTAATTACGCTGAATTTCATGGTAGGTGCACATTAAATGCAGTACTTTTATGCCAGGGCTTTGCTTCCTAAATGCTAAAATTAAGCTCTCAGAGTAAGCTAGGAAATAATGACTCTATTTCTGAAAGCCAGGACACCTATGGAGGGTAAAAATTAACTAAATTCTGGGGACTTATCCTGCAATATGAAATTTTTATTTTTTATTTTGACATTATTTTTTCTTTCTGAATTAGTCAGCATGATTATAAGAATTTATTTCCTAAGCTGTTCCCAAATTGCACGCTCTTTTTTTTCCTTTCCCCTTCCTGCATCTTTTTCACCTAGAGAGGACTTTCCATGGGCAGGATTATATACAGGACTTTCTACAAAGCTGCTGGAGAGGGATGGAGATTATGAATCCCAAAGGTCTGAGGTGCTGCCCAGAGAGGCAACCTGGGAGCTTGGCTGTGGAGATGCAGCTCTTGGAACAAACAGAAACCTCCTGCTAATGTGAGTTTCAAGTAAAATCTTCACAACAGAATAATTTTAAGTTTTTCTATGCAGTGTTTAATTACTAATAAAATAGGAACTATCAAGTTATATTTTATTTTTTCTTTCTGCACGAAGCCCCTCCTGTGCAGAGCTGTGTGTGCTGTGGGAAGCACACACAGGGGGCTGCCTGGAATCCCCTCCATGAATCACACACGTGGCTGTTGTTGGTTACTGTGATGCCCTAAACAGCTTTTCAGGAATTCTGGAGCCATGGCTCAGCATACTGGGACTGATGTTCTCACACAGCAATAATGCCCAGGAGCCATGGCTGGGAAGCTGCATGTGTGAGGTGCTCCAGAATGAACCAAGATTCCCTCCTCCCACACTCTTGTTTGATCCACCCCTTGTGCAGCCTCTTCCTGCCAGGCTGGTTTGTGGCAATAGCACAGATGTTTTCCACCTTGCAGCAATATGCTGAACATATGATGGAAATCTGTCCTGGAATGCAGCCTCCCTGGGAAGTCCACTCTGACTCTCAGGAGATACTGTGGATGTTGATTTTGAGGACCCGAGTTTTTCCTCTGTTCCTTCCCTGAAAATTCCCTTCACTGTGGCTGGCTACAAAGCTTTTTCTGCACATGCCTAGGTCTGAAAGGCTGTGTAAAACACCGTGAATCCTCTTTGTTTCACAAGCACCATTCTGTGTGTAAGAATCTCTGTCTCACACAGAACACGTGGCATTGTCTCTGCCATCTGCTCATGGTTGTTCCAACAGCAGAGCCAAGAGCCCCAGTGTGACCTGACTGCCCAGAACTGCGGTGGAGCTCAAACCCCGTGGCTTCATTCCTGTCCACAACAGTGGTGGATCTCCTCAGAACCCTGTGGCTTCATTCTCACAGCTGTGGCCTGAGATTTCCAGGAGTTCTGTGATAGTAAAATTGGTGTGATACGGCTGAGAAAGAGCTGCCAGGTTTGGGTTTCCCCTTTCCTCAGCGTTTATTTCTGAACTCTTTCTTTAGCATCTCTTTTTGCTTTGCCCTTCTCATTTCTGAGATCCTGCATGGCTGATACAAAGCAATCTCTTCTCTAATGAGTGCTGAGGGCTCCTGGTCACTGCTGTAGACACCACTGCATCTGATTTTATCAATGCCAGAACTAAGGGTTTGATTCCCTCCGGGGCCCCGGAACAGGAATCCAGGATATTGGATTAGGCACTAATGGCACAGTGGGCAGGAGATTTTTCAAAGTAATTTCCCTTTCCCTCTGTCATTAATCTGCTTCCATGGCTGATGAGCTGCCTGTGTTTTGAGAGGCAGATCTCATGAATATTTCTTAGTGATAGGCCAATCCAGAAGCCCCTGCAGTGAACAAACCATGGGCTCATGTAACAAACAGACTGAGGAACTTGGCCATTTATTTCTCTGGTTAAAGAAAAAAGCTTTTCTCAGACCAAAAACAGAACTGGGCTAATAACCTTCTAATGGGTATACAGTGGGAAAGCTTTTTGTTTTCAAACCTGCACAAAGCACAACCTTCCATGCTTTGGGATTCTAGAATCTGGATTTAGGGTTTTGTTAAAGGGCCTAAATAATCCCACCACAGCTGTAGTTTGAGCCAAAGTATGATCAGAGAGAATCTAGTCCAGCCCAAAGCAAAACCTCACCATGCTTCTGTGATTCATTTTTACAAACTCCAGCACTGACAGGAATAATTGACCAGTTTTCAGACTGATGGGGGACTTTTCTTGGGGCAGTACGAAATACACCCCAATACCTTGGTGGCTGTATTTTACCCCAGTTCTCTGGGTGACTGGTGTGTTCTGTTAATTGATAGCTGAGACTGAATTGCTGGGTTTTTTTCCAAATGAAGGTGCACATGGTCAGCTTCCCTGGGAATCCCTGTGCAGGTATAGTCCACCAAAACTTCCATGGTCTCAAAAGCTAATGACAGATTTGCTTGTGAGTAGAAACAAAAAGTATCTAAGTCCTGCTTGTAGGCATTTACTGTTGGGTGAACTGCTTTTCAGATGCACCTGAAATGGTTCTCATTTTCCAGTTTCATGTATATTTGAAAGCCAAATTATTGTAGAGAGTTTTCAACAGGGTTCCAAAAGATAAAGGAGTTCTTTAAGGCGCTGCATGACCAGCAGTTGCCATTACTGTTCATAACACAAACAGTTTTGTAAGTGCTGTTTCAGCCTTATGAAAGATATTTGGGTTTCTGGAAAGCCAGAAGGGGGCTTGGGGGAAGGAATTGGAACAAAATTGAAATAGAGCAGACCAAAATAATACAGTAAAGTGTGTTATTAGCATTGAAAGGCTTTGTGACTTTGAGAAATATTCCAGATAATGAATTTAAGAGACAGAGCTCTGCACACCCCGTGGCTGTATCACCATCTGCCTGGAAGTGTAATTACTTGATTCTATCACTAAATTTCTTGGCTAATTAGATGGAACACAGTCTGGTAGCAGGACTTGGAATGTTCATCCGCTGGCCTGATGAGTGCTGTGTGATATTGTGCGTCCAATCCTTCCATGAGAAGCAGGGATTGTGATCCCAATGTCTCTGTAGAGGACAAGGTGTGGGCTTCCTGTGCTCACACATTTTTAAGCTGAGGAAATAATCACAAATCTACTTAGTCAGGGTCAAGCTGTCAGCAAAAACAGATGCTGGTGAAGATCTACCTGATAGTTGTTCCCTTTTTGCTGGGGGTTACTCTCCCTAGAACTCTTGAGGTTCACAGAAAACTTCCTGATAAACTGCAGGAATAATCTGAGCAGCTGATTCAGCCTCCTGTTCGAATATAAAGCTGTCCTTCCTGCCTGGTAATGAAGAACTTTGACAAGAGCTGTTCCACAGACAGCTCCAAAGGTGGAACATGGCTTTATTCTGCTAGATTTCTATAGTGTAGAAATTATCCATTTGTAACACATTGAAAATGGAAATGTTAATCTATCTATGCACTAGTTTTACATTATGATTTATTATGAGAATTACAAACTTTCAGCCCAGTGGAAATCAATTTTGAAATATCTGCTTAGCATCCACTGAGGCGCTTGCAGGCAAGGAACACCATATTGTGTGGCAGAGATTTGGGTTTTGTTTGGGTTTAAAAAAAGCCTAAACAACAGCTGTCTCTTTCCTCCTCCTTTGCAGTTAATTCATCATAACTACAGTGAATAAGAGGCCCTGCTGCACCCTGCTAATGTGAGTCAGAAACACACAGAGCAGTGGGAGCACTGCTGGCCACCAGCACTGGGATTCAGATTTGGTCCTTGAAGAAAGAGCTGTTTAGTAGAAGGTACCAATTTCCACTGGGAATTTGTGTGTGTGAGTGTGGGGGATGCAGATGTGGCCTCTAAACAAAAGTGGGGAGATGATGGCCATAGGCTTTTAGTACTGACAGCCTGATAGCTATAACTTTATTAATAGAGTGCTGCACATGCCTGTTGTTAAAAAACGAGTTTAAAGTCACTCACAGCCATTTATCAAAAGATTTTTAGATTGTTTAAGTAATAAGATGAAAGTAAATTTAATCTATCTATCTATCTATCTATCTATCTATCTATCTATCTATCTATCTATCTATTCCTGCTTTTATCTATATAAATCCTTTTCAATTAAAAAAAGGTGGCAATCCCCATGTCTCTGAAAACCTCAAAATAAATAAACAACAATCTCAGGTGACAGATCTATTAGCATGTTTAATCAGTGCCCTTTAGCAGCATGAGAAATAATCCAAGGACACACAAATAATGGGTAAGTGATATGACTGACACAAGCTTTAAAGGTATCTATTAATAATGATTTAACAGAAAAACATGCTATAAGGGAACTATACTCTCTTCTTGGTACCTGGTTTTTATTATTTATGAGTTTCATATGAAGTAGATGAAGTTTTTGCTGGCCATAATAAAATGAAATTTCTGAATTGAGATACCAGTGAAGTAAAAGTAACAAATCTAAGATGAGAAAAAATAACGATAATTAACATATAAAAGTCAGGTATTTTCATTCAGGCTTTATGGCTCAAGGATGTAGTTTTTTAAATGACTGTTGCCTTCAGAGGGCAACCCAAGGCGCTTGGATCCTGCCAGGAAGTCCTAAATGTCCTAAAATATATTAGGATGAAACAGGTGTATCAAATATACCAAATACCAAATCTATTCTGAAGGAACCACAGTGTTTTCTACCTTATGGGCTAAATGTTTAGATGTCAGTATTAGAAAACCAGAAAGTTAGTGATAAGAACAGTGAATGATCCAAGTGGAGTGCCTCTATCCTGCCCACAAATAGGAGGAAAAGTAATAAATATGCTACATCCAGATGATATATATTGATATATACTCATCCCTAATATATTAGTTATATAATGATATATCCTACATAATGTTACCCACACCTTAGTCACAAAGGTGGGGCTTTTATACACAAATACTCTTTTTTTTGCTGATTTAGCCACATGTTCATTGGTGACTTCCTGATGTGGACACAACTCCTATGGAAATCTGCCTGGCAGCCTTTGGATTCTGTCTGGCTCTGTCCTGCACTCCTGGCAGGCTGGCAGTGAGGGGCTGCTGCACCAGGGGTAATTCAGTCCTCCTGGGGAGCTGTGGCTGCTGCTCTGCTGACAGCTCTTGCTCAGGTGCTTTGGCAGCCTGGCGTGTTTCTGTGTCCGTGGGTGACAGCTGTGGGTGCCTCAGTGGGGACACTCTGCTCCCAGGGTCACTGGGGAAGAGGCACTGTGTGAAGACTGAACATCATCAGTCCTTGCACTGACAAATAATGAATTTTCCTCCAGGCAGTTTCTGAGTTCTGAGCATTCCTGTCACTATTGCAAATGCTCTGTTGCTTTGGAGCTCTTAAAGACTGTAATGTGTTCAGAGCAATCCTGTGAGTACTTGACTCTTACTTTGTCAGCTGTCATTCCTGTAGTTTTTTATTAGCACTGAAGTGACAGCTTTGCATTTAGAAAAAAAGATATTTACATATATTAAGAAGATTGTTGCCAGTCACTACTTTATGCACACCTTTATAGAAGGGCAGAAAATAACACATTCTTCTTATGTGCAATATAAATTGATTAAAGGTTCTCATGGGATGCTGGCAAAATGCAAGATCATCCAAACTGGTGTGTTCCATTAAACCTTTCACAGTCACACCCAATATGTTTTCTCACAGAAAACACTATCACCCCAAGTCCAGCTGTAATCTCTGCTGATTAGGTTATGAATTTGGAGTGTAAGAACCCGAGATCTTGCCTAAATTCAGTTACGTTCCTCCCATGCACATTAACTGTACACCTCAGGAATCCTCAATACAAAGTCATAATCTTTTGTGCCCCATGGATCTGCCCCAGATGCTGCTCTATTGTCAGAGTGTTGTGTGGGGCTGGAACTGCTCTGGGCAGCCTGGGAGTGGGTGGTGCTGAGCAGGGACGGTGGTGAGGGCCTGCTGTCCATACTCTGCATGTCCAAAGGGTTTTACTTTGCATTTTTCCTCCATGTATCTCATGCCCATTTGAGGATAGGGTGTACTAGGCTCACTCCTGAATCTCATTTTTTTGGGTTACTTTCACCTGAAGTATCCTTACAGTCCACTCTGCCATTTTAACATCTGGTCCTTCTGCACAACTGAGGCCACGTTCTTCTGTGTAAAATGTCATGGTAACTGAAATCCACAAGTCTTCTAATTAGTGACAGCATGTGATCAATGCTATTTGTAGAGTGTAGAATAGAGGTCTAAAAGTAGTTTATCTCTTAGATGTTGCTAGTCACAAAGTGGGTATGCTAAAAGGAAGGGTTCAGTGTTAAAACTGTAGCCTGACATTAACGTGTAAACACAACAAGGCAGGATCTGAGGAAGCTGAGGTGGTTACATCTCCAAGTTTGCTTGTAAACAGCAGCTGCTGAGACTGCAGCACCCTTGTGTTCATCAGAGATTTTCCAACACCTCCTTCAACTCCTTTGCAACAAATCTGGTTTTTAAAAAAATGGCTAAAACTGTCTGCACTCTGTATAAAAAGTACCCTGTGACTCCTTTAAAACCACGGGATATCTCTAACCTGGCAGTAATTCTTCCCTCTCCCCTGGCCAAGCATTACTTAAATCACCTGTGAGGTGGTTTGGTTATTCACATTCCACTTCCAGATCCAAGAGGACCAAGCAGCAGCCACAGCTCTGCAGAGCTGCCAGTGCCTAATTGTTTCTGGCAATGGGAACTGCCTTTCTTAGGCTTTTTTTCTTCCTTCTCCCTCCTGAACTGGCATTTCAGAGCAGTAGCTTTCATAATACATTAGCTTAATGCACTCTGAGCTTGACCACATCTTCCATTCCCACTGCTGCCTGAACCACGCGTTGCCCTTGAACTCAGCATCCAGTACAAATGATTTAGACAGAGGAATAAATAAGCCTCTAAATATCCATGTCCTTGCAACAGCAAAACCATTTCAATCCTATTGTTCAGAGCAGCCTGTTGGTGCAGACACTGAGTTAGTGAGCAGATGGATTCACATTCACAGAATGTGGGGGCATGATTCAGTAAAATGAAGGGTAACTCACTTGAGCAGAGTTTCAAGGGCATGTGGACTCAGCCACTGTCCCCCCTTCTAGTGACAGCACAGCCAGTGTAAGAGGCAGAGTCTGTCACCACAGCGTGGCTCTTTTTTACTCAGCAGAAGGCTCAGTTCATCTGAAAGGAGGAGAAACAATAGATGATTGTGTAACAAGCAATTTTTTCCTGAAAGTCAATCTTGCTGCTTTTGAAAGGCCTGGCTGGATGAAAGCACTCTCTGCTTTGTCAGACCTGAAAAGGGTCTCAGGCCAATACTTCCTGTCCTGTTGTTCCAGGCATTTATTTAACTTGGATTTGAGCCAGATGAGGTCTAGGTGAAGCATACCAGAGAAATCACAAGGCTGCAGTATCTCTGAGCCTTCTGGCCACCTGACATGCCTGGACATCTGAACCAAAATGATTCATCTTCGCCCCAGCTGAACACACAAAATGGTTAAACGGGAAAAAAAGGAGATCTGTTACCTTGCATAAACCTGAAGGACTGGGTTAAGACCTCCTTAGCAGTCAGTATAACTCTGTCATGGTCCCTTTCCAGTTTGACAATTAAGGGTAGAAACTGAGTCTGATAGAGTGAAGCAGGATTTTTTCAATACTCTTAATAAAGCCTTGGGTGAATTTATGGAGACATAAACTCAGGGCTGGTTTGCAGAGACATGAAATCCTGTCCAGTAGGGTCTGCAGCTCTGCCTGAAGCCAAACATTTTACTGGCCCCTCAGTTAAATGATTGAAGACACGTCCCAGGGCGACTGTTGAATTTGGGGGGCTGAGTAGAAAACTGAATCACTGCTCTCTGCCTGGAGAGGGGAAAGAAGTAATTTTCTCTTGAGCTTTGATAGTGCACTGGGGTTCCTTTTATCTTTATGCACACAGACAGCAGTGAACAGAGATTTCCTCCTCTCAAAGGAGAGATGGTAACAGCCAGAAAAGCGTTTCAGGTCATGCTAATATTCACCTGTACAAAATATATTTGCATGAGAAATGGGAGTTGGTGGGGCTGGTGTCACTTGTCACATGTGAGCAGGGCCACCCCTTCCCAGGCAAAAAGCTCTGAGGGTTTGCCTGCAGCAGCAGCAGTTTGGCTTTTCACAGCCATCAACAGCAGCTGCAGGACACAAAGTTTAAAAAGAAATTGGGGCATCCCTGTGAAAGGAAGTATATGGGGTTTTCTTGTATGTTTTATAATTCACAATACAAAACATCCCATGGAATTTCAGTGTCCCACTGAACCTTCTAAGCCACTGAGCAAATCATTGAAAAAAGAACTTGTCATGTAAATATTTTCCCATTTTTTAGGTTACAAATCTACTAACATACTATAAGGAACAAACGAAATTTTTGGAGATCAGGAAGTCAGAAAATTCTCCAGGTAAAGAGAGGTAAAAACTTCCTACATTATTCAAAGAATATATTATTTTATATTTTTTTTACCATTTCACCAGAAGAGCTGTTGAAGGTGATCTTGTTTGGATGGTACATAAAAGCAAATTATTGTCTGGCAAGTGCATCTGAGTGTGCACTGACACATGTAGAATCTTCCAGTAGAGAGAAAGAGAAGTAAAACAGACAGAAAATAGTTCATTATGACCAAATTAAATATTTTAAAGTTTGACAAGGAAGAACTTTGTGCAGAAAGATTCTTTGGAAATCAGCTTTAATTTTCAGCAGAGTATTGTGAATTCAGGTTGTATCCAGGCCACTTTAGGTGAGCAATCTAAAACATTCCAGAGGCAAACAAAGGTTCAGGCCCAGCTTGAAAAGCACGAGCTCTGGAGCTCACAGGCTCAGAGGTACAGAGCACAGGCACTGCTGCTACATGAGGTTTGTGAGCTCTCCAGTATTTTTAATTTGGAACCTTTTGTCATCCTTTACAGCTGCAGAATCCTGCAGTTTGGGTAATTGCTCCTGATTTCCCCTCCTGCACAGCTGCTCTGGGGAACATGGCAGTGTCCCCAATTCACAAACATCACCAGCACTGACAACACACTGCCACAGCAAATCTCAGCCTGGGCCCCCTCCCAGCATCACTGGGTACCTGCAGAACATCCTGGGGCACCTCCCAGAGGCTTCTGCATTTCTGGAAGGCATCTCAGACAATTTCAGGTAAAATGGCATGGAATTCCCAGCAATTAAAGTTGTGGGAGTTCCTGTCTGGGCATGGGTTGTTTTGCTTGATTGTTTATGGGTTTTTTAAGGGTGTTGTTTGTTGCTTAGGTGGTTTGGGTTTTTTGGTTTTTTTTAGAGTTAATAAAATGATAGAAGCAGCAGCTAAGCAATAATACTTTGTGGTGCCAAGGGCAGTCCTTGTAAACAGGACTTGTAAATGGGAACAATTTTTATTGGTGTTGGACTGGTTGCACAGTCATTGGAAATGGCAAACAGAAAAATGATGCAAAAGGAAAAAATAATTTATTAGGAAATTCATTGGAGTAATTGGTCCTGGTAATGTCTCATATCTTCCATAAATCTGTTTATTCCTAATCTAGTTCAAAGCTGCCCTAAGTGTTTCAAGCCTCTAATAACTTGCTCCAGTTTACACCCTTTTGTATCTTGTTCACTGTGTCTGTTTTTGCCTGTTCAACACAATTCTCCTCTACCCCTGGCTGTGATGTCACCACTTTTTGGACATATGAAAGTTCTCTACAGTGCCTGCAACATGAAATTCCTGTTTTCCCTTTCATCACTTTACCAGCTCCACTTTGAAGGCCACTCTAAACCAAACACCTCAACTCCCACGAGGTAATGCTGTGCTTTGTGTCCTGCCAGCTGTTGTGGAACTGGGGACGTCACTTTGGGATCTGGCCTGTGTGAGAACACCAGAAACCCACAGTGATCTTGTGTTGTCCTCAGGAAGAACCATTCAGATTATAAACTGTAAAATATTACATGGGCAGATCCAATTTGCTTTGGACTGAGAAGCAGTGGACTACAATGATGATAAAAAAAATGGGTGTGCAAACCTATCCCAGCTGTAGCAAGTGCTAATTATGTGTTTTGTGAATCCAGATGATACAAATCTCCCATCTGTTCTCAAAGGCAGCTGTAAAATAATCCCCAAAATGATGAAGACTAAAAATATATCAATGTTCTTTTGAGGAAGAGAGTGAGGCACAGCCAGCAGGCAGGGACAGAGGTATCACAAACTGAGCAAATAATGAGCTTTCAGTTCTTTGCAATGAAAATTCTTTCAAGACTGTGTTTCCCTGGTGAAAAAATGCATTTCCTCCCAAGGTGATCCTTTGTCCCAGTACATGCTGCCACCAGATATTTTGTCTTCAATGCATGTTTTAGTACTGTTTTTCCTATGGATGACAGGGAGCTAAGAAGCCTCTCTCAGAGAAGTCCTTTCTGGTTCTTCACCTGTTCCCATCAGAGAGAGCAATGGGGTTCAGGTTTTGGATTCTGAACCAGCACGTTTGATGGATTTAGCAAGTGGAAATTGGTAACTTAGGAACATCAAAATGGCCATGTCAAATTTAGGCTAAGGGGCAGTATTATAGAAATGTGATGCAAAAAATTGACCCACAAATTGAAAACTAATCTGCATCAATATTAAAATACAGTAATAAAAGGTAAGTTTGCAGCTGATTTTCCTGTGTCAGTAATACCAATTCTTTGAGCCCTCTGAACTGTGTCTCTGTTGAAGTGGGTACCCAGCTGTCACCTCAACCACTGAGTGACAATGAATGAACCACTCATGGCCCAGCTTGGGTTGATGTTTGATGCTCTGTGTCTATGATCTAGAGGAGCAGGACACAGCAACCTCTGCCAAACACAACATAAGGAAGACAATTCTTATCTCTCTGATGACTTCTCGTACCCATCAGTTCCTCAGTATTTTTGCATTGATGGCAACTAAAGACACATACAGTAACCTTAAACCAGAGCACAGACACGGGATGTCATTTCTGTTCTGCTGGAGTACCTCAATACCACCTTTATCCCTGCATTTTGCCATGTTGCCCTTGGCTGTATTTGGGAATCATCATTTGAAAATCTGAGGAAAACTTCTTGTTTTACCTCTAGGGATGCTGCAGCTCTCCTGAAGAGTTGGAGATCTTATGTCTCCAGCTTTAGGAAAATTTCCAATTTACAGCTTGCTTAATTCACTAGAAATGTTTTTTGGTTTTTTGTTTTGTTGGGTTTTTTTAAATATCAGAAGCACAGAACTAAAGCTTTGAATTTAGGGATATTTTTCTATTTTTAGCTATCTATCAGGTTTTTAGCTATCTTTCAGATATCCTTATTAATAGGACCAAGTGGCAAAAGTGCAGGTTATGCTCATGTTTCCACTTAGGATTGTGCTGTTCTAAAAGGGAAGTATTTTATAAAATTGTCTATGTAGTTTAAAAGTATTGGTGATATTCTGATTTTGTGCTCTCCCTAAATATCTAGTTGGGATTGCTGCTCAGAGATGTGCTGTACAGCCAGAGCACCCAGCAGGATGCATTGGAACTGTTTTCACTCTACTGCTGTATGGCCCACATTCTTTCTAAAGGAACATCTGATTCCACAAATGTGTGTACTGTGAGGAGAGTGATCATTAGTGCAGTTTGATGTACTCTTCAGAGGTTTTTCAAAAATCACCCCAAATAGGTCCTCCTTTTTGCTCCTTTTTGCTCCTCTTTGCACTTTGGAGTCACATTCCTCTCTGGATGTGTCTCTGAGGCAGAGCTGGAATTACTATATCCAGACAGATATTGTTGGGCTACTTGTCAACATGGCTGCAGCAATGCAGCAGCATTGTTGTCTTGCAATAAAAAAAACAAACAAAACAAAGCCCCAAAAACCAACCAACCAAAAAAAAAAAAAAAAACCAGTTAATTTACCTCTCAGAGATTTTATTGTCTGGTCAAGGCAGCAGGGCTTTACCCTTTGCTGCCCAGGGAGTGAGGATCCTGTGGCTCCCTGTGTAACCACTGCCCTTGGAGCAAGAGTCAGGGCAACACATTGAGGCAACAACTAGGAAACCTGGTTTGCAAATTACTGGAAACTCTGGTCCTCTGTGTTGGGCATCCTGTGACCAACTGCTTTAATAAAGCCTGGTACTTCTTGCCAATTGTTTGGGCCAAGGACTTGTGTGCTGGGTGTGCTTGGAGAGTGAAAACAGCCAGTCTATACCTCAGTAGATGAGCTTGGAAGTAACCAAAGTACTGATTTCTGCTAAGAAGAAGAAATGTTAAAGTCTGGATTAGAAGCAAAATTCAGTATGAGGGGGTCCTAGTAAGAACTGGTCTTCCAGCTGGGACTGAAGAGCTCTCACAATTACTCTCTCCCTGAGAGGATCTGGGATCTCTTGTAAAGCTCATCTCTTTAAATCCTGAGGCCTTGCTGTAGAAATCCCCTGCCCAGTGGAATGGAGACCCACTGCATTTGTCATCTAACCATAGAAAACATTACAGGTCCTCAGTAAGTGGAAACTGAATCCAGAGAATTCCTCTCTGAGAGTTCCTGTCAGTGCCAGGTAATGGACAGACACCAACCCAGCAGCCAGGAGAGCCAGGCTTTCTCCTTAAGTTCCTGTGTAATTTAAAGCAATTAACTTTTCTGCCAGCCTTTTTTTCCTCTGCCCACCTTTTTTGTTTTCTAGATACCTGTCATCTGAAAGGACAAGGCCAGCTGTTTTGTGCAGAACCTACAGTGATTAAACTTCAGTTTCAGTTGGGGCTTTTAAGCAAAAGTAATCTTGTAGCAATTTTGCAGCTAAATCAAAATAAACTGGGAAGCTGAAAACCTGTAAAGATCAAATGCTTACAGAGCTGCTTTTCTTAAACCATAAAACTAATGGAGATTACTTGTCAATGAAGGAAAAAACACTTGCTGAAACACAAATCCTTTTAAATATGGAAACAGAGGGATTGACATGCTTGCAACTAAAAAAGAGCAATTAAAAGATAAAAAATTTAGAATTAAAGAGCCCACAGAAACAAAGTGTCATAAGAGAACTATTTGCATTAAGGGTAGACAAAGATCATGGGGCTTTAGCTGGAATGTCCTTTAGTGAGTTATCTTCACACAAGTCTTGAGGACTGTAGGTTTCCCTATGTCATATAATGTCATTAAAAATAAAAGTCAAGGGTTATTTCAGGAAGTTCCAGCAAGAAATGTATTAAGTCTTGGAGCTAAAATCCCTGTTTGCATAAATGCCATCAAAGCCAGCTGAATTGCTTCTGCCAGCTCTGAGCTGGAGGCCAAGTCTTCAAAGCATCTGCTAGAGAGACTGTAAGGAAGCTTTACAGAGGAGTCCACCTCTCCTGGAGAGATGCTCTGCTTAAAGGTACCTGGGCATGTGCCTGAACTCACTGCTCAAACAGGATCTAAAGCAAACCTCCCCCTACTCCCTCTGAGAGGTTTCTTGATAGGGGTGTTTATAGCAGCTTGATGAGATCCCCTCCAAAAACTGAAGCATCATTTTTTTAATTTGCTAGGGAGCAGGTTTGGACTAGACTCTGTTTGCAATGCATGGGAACCATGCATCTATTATTTCCTAATCTATTATTTCGAGTGGAGGAGTGTGAGTTGGGAGAAGCTGCTTGAAATGAAAGCATTAAGTCAGTAGGTACAATGGAAATGAATGACTTGGAGTTGTCAGCCTACATCCTCATACAGGAGGATGAGAAACTGTCAGGTTTGGAGAGAAATGGATCCCTTCCTAGTGTAGATTTTAGCCTAATAAATTAAAAGGTGAAGAAATTATTCTTCGTGTAACAGATGACTTTAGGCCATCATAAAATAAATTGATGGCAGAAAGATGCTGGCTATTACTTAGCAGGGGAGAGGAACAAAAGACTCCAAGGTGTGGTTCTGGAGTTATTTGAGCATCCTTCCCTCCTGCACAGCTGAAGTAATTAAAACATGAAATGCAGTGTGGAAAACTGTAGGAAGTTATGGGGTATGTATGTCCTTAAGGAAAAGGAGATGGGAACCTCTTCGGCACCTTCACAAAAACATCCACACTTGGAGAAGAAAGAGAGTGCAGGAAGAAAAGAGCAAATTATTCTGGGGATTAAATTCTGCTATGCACTTAAGAGAAGAGGGGGCAACTGCAGTGGATGACCCTCGCTGTCTGGCACCACAGAACTATGTGGTATCTGGCATTTTTGACAGAGAGACTGATACTGGGTGGTGGATGTTGGTGCTTTGATCACTGACACTTCCAAAGGTATCCCCCAAGTGCAAGGGGATGTCCTGCTGTGCTGTGCTCAAGTCTGGCTGCAGATCTATCAGGCTCTCTCTAAAACTCCTGGCATCCTGTACCTCTTCAGCCCAGCAGCTCCCACCACAGCTGGAAGCAATCTCCTGTCTTTCTGCATGTCTGAAACTTGGGACAGCCAGAACTCCCGAAGGTGCTAGCACAGACCCCAGATCACCCAGTTTCTTCCCTGGGATTGAGGCACTGGGCTCCACCCATGCCTGGGGATGTGAAATTACATTCCTGCTGATGTCCTGCTCTCTGTCATTGGGAACTGTGCTCATGCCTCAGACAGCTGCACCAAACTGGCTGAGTTTGGAGTGGGAAAAAGACAGGATGTGCCATCAAGAGCTGCAGAGTCCCAAGTCATCAGTAATGCAGAGGGCTTTTTATCCTTTTTGTGTGCAGAAAGATTTCCTTGTTTATGAGCAGAAGTTTATTCATCCTTTCACGGTTGTCCTGGGGTCTCAGGGTGCAGCTCTCAGTGCTGGAGCCAGTGGCAGCACAGCTGGCAGCCAGCTGTGCTCTTCTGCTGTCCCTGAGCCAGATGCTGAGGGACAGCCTCCAAGGTGGCTCTAAAAAAAAAAGGATGAGGATTTTCTGCACTTTTCCCTTGTGGGAGGTGTCCCTGTGTCTGTCTTAGGTGAGTTTTTGTGCACAGAGAGCCACAGTAGGAATGCTTCCTTCTTCATTTGGTGAGAGAATTCTGTTTAGTTACGATAAGTTCATGGACTCTAAAGATTCTAAGATAGGAATCTTAGTGCTGGATTTGAAAATGCTGTCTGTATATTTTAAAGTCTTGGGTTTTGTCATTCATGCATGCAAATGAACATTTTACATATCTCTGGGCATTCCTTGTGCTCTTAGATATAAAAGCAGGCACGTAGTTGAATGGGACCATCATAAATACTTAATATTTGAACACATAACTATAGAGTCACTATAACTATCTTTTTATAATACCAGATATGTATTGGCAATCTGGATAATTGATTGAATAATCAGTTGGTTTGATTGCTTTTACTTGTGTCTACAACCAATCTCAGATAAATCTCAGAAGTGCTGGGAAGGAGGTGGAGGAGGCAGGCACATGCAGGAAGGGAAGGCAGTTTGCACAGAACCGTTTTCCTGACTTTTTATTTCTTTGACAGTTTTTGGACCCCTTCATTTAAGCATTTGAAACACTGATCAAAGCTAATGACCGCTGATTAATTATTTATATTCATTGCCATTATTTTCTAGAGGTAAATCTTTTTATTCTGAAAACCAACCAACCATCCAAACACAGCTGATTAAAACATAGAAACACTGCAAAGGAAATCCAATGTTTCTCGCAGAAAGAAACATCTGAAGCAAGAAAGTCCAGACACATTCTATTTCTGACTAGGAAGCTCTGTTAAACGCTGGCCCTGTCAGCCCCCCTTGGCTCTGTGTGGTTGAAGTCACTGAACTCCACCCCCAAGTATTCTCATGCCTGGACTTTGCTGGGGTGACTTTTCCCCTCTGTCCTGGACTAGAGCAGGATTCTCCAGGCACAGCCGACTCTGCATGGGCAGAGCTGCAGTCCTGCTCCTGGGCCTTTGCTCTTGCTTAGGAAATTCAGTGTTTGAGAGCAAACAGGTCTGGTACCTGGCCTACCTGAGCTCTGTAGAGCCATAGAAGCCACTGGGGAGTCTCCTTCCTGTGGTACCTCCAAAGAGCCTGGGATAACTCTGGTATCTCCACATTTGCTGTAAAAGCATCTCATGAGCCATGGCTCCGTTTCTGGCTAATGCCCACCTGGTACTGTGTTAATATTATCCATTCCTACAGTGGAACATTTCAGAGCCTAGGCCTCACAGGAATTAAAGCTGAGAGCCCTTGTGGAGAGGGCCAGAGTGTCAGGCCTAGCTGAGCTGGATTCAGTTAAGGCCGAAGAAAAACCATGGTCTAAACCACTGAATTTTGTAGGCACCAGCATGGAAATGAGAGCAATCCTCAGACTCCTCTGAACTGTTTGCTGCAATTGTTCTGTTACAGAACTCTGCTGATCTAAACCCAAGGCAATACAAAGCTGTCCTGAAATGAAATGCTGGGAAGCATCACTTTGTGCATTATGTAAACCAAACATTTCTGGGGGAAAATAATCTCAGCATTCTTATTGTAATATTGACCTGTAACAACACCAGCACACCACAGGGATTTTCTTGCCAAGCCCACAGGCAGCTCACTAACAAATGAGGAGACTGCCAATGCAGCTATACCAATCTCCACATTTTTGTACTGCTATTATGTATTTTCTGTGACTTAGATGATGCCAGTTGGGCATCTATTAGGCACCAGCTACTAATTTTGCAGTTGCTCTTCAGCCCAGGGTTAATGTTGTTTTTTGGAGGAGTTTAAGGGATTACCAGGCAATCTGAAAGACAGCACTTGGCATTTACTTGGTTTTGCACTGTCTTCACCTTTACCAACCAAACTCTGCTCTCAATTACCAAAGTTATCTTAGGGATAGATCCTAAAAATCCCTACTGTGACCAGAAGCCGATTCTGACTCTATGAATAATTTCTCCAAGTCTGCTGTCATGACAGGTTGTGAGAGCAAACATTAAAATCAGTATGATTTCTAGTCTGGGAATGACTGTAGCTGTCTGACTTTGTGTTCCTCCATGTATGTTCCTAAGTAAATTAAGGGAACTTCTTGTCTGTTCTTCCTTTAAACTGCACCTTCAATTGTATGATTTCTCAGCCATGATGGGCATGAACCATGTTACAGAGTCACAGTCTAATTATAACGTGCCAGCACAGCTTTTCTTGAGCTGCAGCCCTTGCTACAGGAGAGCTCTTGGTGGGTTTAATTGTTGTGTGTTTTTCTTATTAAGCATTCTCCCATCCAAGACACTGGACGTGCTGCCCTGCTTCCCTGCATGCACGTGGTTTTCTGCCAAAGTAGGACCAGTGACACGAGGATAATTGGCTCCTATAATGCTGTATTTCTGTTTCAAAAAACCTTCATGTAATGATTACGAAAGGCAGTCATAGAAAGGACAGCAGAAGAAAGTCAAATGTCAGGAATTTTTTTTTCAATGACTGGAAGTAATTTTAACTACATTTGTTTCACTAGTGAGTGCCAAAATGATAAAAATTTTGACTGATGTCAGTGCGTTCCATTTGTCAATTTTTTGGTTTGCTGTTGTGAGAGAAAATGATGAAAGGAGGATTTTCATTTTTTTTAATAAAATATTGAAGCACTTGTACCTGACACTAAATTTTACGGTTCTTCATTTCAGACAATTCTGTTATTTCTGTGAGTTTGGATGGCTCAAAGATGACAAGGTTAAGGACATTTCTGTTAACTCAGTTTTTTCTCAGTCAGGAAGTTATTTGCTTTTTACTGGATTGATGTTTATCTGCTAGAGAACTTTAAAATATAATATTCCTGCAGCTGTACATGACTGCAAAGCATGCCAATAATGCAATTTAAAAAAAAAAAGAAAAGGAGATTACTTACGGAGATTGGAATAATTGCTGCCTATCCCGATACTGATGGAGCTTCCAGAGATGAGAGGAAGATGGAAGAAAATAACTAAAAAGGGAAAAATTAAGAGAAAGGTCCTTAACAGCAGTTTGGTTTTGTTTGGTACTAGATTTGAGTCGAAGGCACATTGAATTAAGGTTCACCTGCTCTCTCTGGGCAGGATTGCACATCTCAGACCCTGAGTGCACACACACAGATGTAGCTCGAATGGGGGGGAAACGCCAAACAAGCCATTGCTACATACTTCCAGGAATCTCTCCTGGTCAGGAAATTATATTAATGCCTCTCAGATTCCAAACCCCATGTATAAACAGCAATATGTTATATAAATATGCTAATTATTGTTGTTAAGTCATTCTCCAGTCTCTGAAACAGGCACCTACCACTGTAAAACCAAATAACTTCCCTGATCTGTGTGAGTGCAGCTTGAATGCATCAGGCGTGTGTATGCCAAACTGGGTTGGAATAAATTTAGTCTAAAATTTGATACACACACTCCCCCTATGCACTTAGGCTTCAGTATTTTTAACTTGCTCTTCAAAGATTTATACTTACAGGCAACAAAATGCACATGAGTAAAACGTGTCCTAAATAACCAAATTTTTAGATTTCTTAAAAGATGAGCTCGTTTGCGACTGCAGACGGATTTAAAGCCTGACTGCCGAGAGCCGCTCGCTGTGTCACGGACTCCGGCTCGGGGTCTCTGCCCTGCCCGGCCCTGCCCACCGCGCTCCCACCGCCGGCACGGCCGGGAAGGGGCCGCTCCCTGTTCGGGAGGCGGCCGTGCCCACACAGAGCTTCGGGCAGGGTCCTTCGGGCTGTGGGACCCCCGCACCGGGGCGGCAACACGCGGGCTCCCGCGGCCCCTGCGAGCCTGCTCCGCCTGGGATCGGCCCCTCACAGCCTGCCCCACCCGGCACGGAGCCTGCCCCACCCGGNCCCCCCGGCGCGGAGCCTGCCCCACCCGGCACGGCTCGGCCCCTCACAGCCTTCCCCACCCGGCACGGCTCGGCCCCTCACAACCTGCCCCACCCGGCACGGCTCGGCCCCTGCCTTTTCCCCGGCACGGCTCACGCCTTTCCCCAGCTTGGTTCCTTCCTTACCCTAGCTCGGCTCAGCTCTTGCCTTTCCCCGGCTCGGTTCTGGCTCTGCCTTTCCCCAGCCTCTGCCCTAC
>VYXF01002574.1:281324-296487 GCA_013397295.1 Polioptila caerulea | reverse complement strand
TATATATATACTACTATATATATATATATATGTATATATACACAATGAAAAATTGCATACAGTTCTCACTTAAGATTGGGTTTCCCTGAGGTACACAACGAGTTTCCCCCTCTTGGCTTTAGAGCCCTTTCTGTGAGAGTCTTGTCCTTTTGCTGCAGTAGCAGTTGCAGCTGCTTCTGAGACAGAGAACATTTGTTTCTGGGTCAGACAACACAGTGCCCAACAGGATCCATCAGAGCCTGCAGGAACCTCTCCACAGTTCACAGGAGCCTCTGGGTACCAGCAGTACTCGCTGTGCCCAGCTGCAGTGGGCTGGAATGCTGTGGGCTTTGCTCCCCCCACAGATTTCCAAATCTGCATCACATGCATTCGGAGATGGAGCAGTGTTTTACCCTTTTCCCCATGTGTTTTTCAGCTTTTAGACTTTCCTGTTTCGCTCATCTGGCTGTGCAGCTGAGTGGAACCTGGCTGTGCAATGGGACTGGGGCAGACTCATATTTATTTGCACACCTCGTGTAGCAGTGCTGTGTTGTGTCATGGTCATACTGTGGGTACTTTACAGCCTTGGTTATTTCTTCTGGTAGCATCTGCTTTTCTGTTTTGGTAAAATGGATTTATATTAAAGAAAACTCACCACTCACCACAGTAAATGATTTAACACACAGGAGTTTGCTAATGGATGGTATTTGGGTGAGCTGGACCAAAAATAAAAACTATTCACTATTCCTGCTGCTCCTCTCTATTGACTTTGGGTTAGTTTGTCCGTCTTGGACATCACAGAGCAGGGGAGACCAAGCCTGTGTGAACCTGAGTGGTTCCAGTCTGAATTCTACCATCTTCTCATTTTTTCCCAGTCTACAGAAATGGGGAGTGTGACTGACTGGGAGCCCAAGCACATTTAGGTAGAGTTTGGAATGGTTTTCCTTATGGATGGAGCTGCACAGAGTTGCTGTCCACAGTGGCTGTTGCCCAATTTACTGATAAGGAAAAATAAACAGTGAGGAACCCTTGCTGAAGACAGATAATTCTATTCTTGGATGATTTTATATTTTCTCCAGTCAAGGGACTTCATTATAAAGCTGCTGTCAGCGCAGTGACAGGCCTCAGCTCAGCTTCCCATCTCCTGGGGTTTGCTTTGGGATCCTTGGAGCTGAGTGCAAGCTGCAGTCTGGTAGCCAGTTTTTGTAAGGCAAAATAAATGTTCTTGCTATAATGAGAGGACTTTGACTGAGAATTTTTATGTATTCATAGAGAGACTTTGGGGATACTGTTCACCACGTCTTTCTTTTGCTTTGTGGAAAAGGTGGTAATGAAATAAATGTCAGATGGATTATACAATTAGTCGTAGATAAAATGCCTCAGGATGAGCAAAATCGATGATGGGAACAGGAAAATCTGGGAGCAGTGAGATGTTGTCACTGCTGTGGAGTCTGCAGAGCTTTCTGCCCTCATGTCACCTCGGGCCAGTTCGTCCTGCCCTGTGCTGGGCATTCCCAGTGCTCTGGCACTGCTGGAAAAGCTGATTACACCAGGGAATTCCTTGCTGGGGTCTCCACGGTGTGGTGGAGCCAGCTGAGTAAAACTGTGCCTGCTGCTGAGAGCAAAAGAGGTCAGTCAGGAAAAGAGGCTCTGGAGTTTGATTGGAAGCATCTTGTGCTTTCACAGCTCCCTGGGCTCTGAAATGTAATTAAAAGAGTCCTTTGAAGGAAAAGTTTTCAAATTTTCTGAAAAACCCCGAACAAGCAGATGTTTGCCAGGTTTTAAATATTTTCTGAGTTTGGACTTATTGTAGAATTACTAAAAAAAGAAATTTCCTCCATGCTGAAAGCTATTTTAATGAAAAGGTTGGAATTTCAAATATATACATTTAGTGTAGAACATTTTTCAGCTGGCATTTTTTTGACAGGTAAATTTATTTTGAATTATATTTTCTAGAGTTTTATGTCAAATGTTTTTGTTTTTTAGGCATAAAATCTGTCGAGTCAAGAAGAAAAATAATTTTAAATTGTTAATACAGATGAAGCATATCAGTAACGAATATTTCACAGCAGCCTGAAGACCCAAAGGCAGAAGTCCTTTTCTTTTACCTGCCATGTAAAGGAATGAGACCTGAAATGAAGAGGCTCTCTTTCTATAACTGCCATGCCCAAATTCTCAGAGGCCATTTTTCTGATTTTTAACTTGCCAACTCTCTTATTCTCTAGAACAAAAGGTGCTCTTGGGCCAGATTTAATTTCTTATTTATTCACCTGCTTGCAGACCTTTGAGGAAGATGGTGAGTTATTGTGTCAGTGTCTGCTGTACTTGTTTGTTTGTTTTGTTTTTTAAATATCTGTACATATGCTAAGAAATAATTTGGCCCAAGATTGTTATTGAAAATCCAATATTTCCCCTAAAAGTATTCAATCTTCCTGACGCCAATTTTTAAGTATCTAGAATGGAAAATTTCATCTCAGTGATCTTTTCCCTCTCATTCTCTGACTCCTTAATTAAATTTAGAGCTAATTATGCAATTTATTTTGTGTTGACCTTTCAAAGACCTTAGAGCATCTGACAGTGAATGTAGAGTCTCAGTGTTTATTTCCATGGGTCCTTGAATGAATTTGATAAAAAGGCTGATGGCACTTTTGGAATTAAGGATGGCCAATGGATTACTAACAAATAGTAACATGTGTCCCTGCAGACACAGAACTATAAATATACCGAAATATATAGAAAGAAATACTGAATTATGTCATACACGGCATTTAAAATTAGGTAACACCACTACCACCAGCAGTAACAGTAAAGCTGCATGTCAAAATAGTTTAAAACAGTTTATATGTTATTTTCTTTTATATCTTTGACATGGCTGTTGAACTTGGTGCTGGAAATCCTGTGTTTGGTTGATCAGATCCACCTGTACCCCATGAAACATGGATATACCTGTTCCTAAGGTGAGGGGCATCCATGGCCCTGTGGGGGACCAGGCTTCAAATCTGTTTTCCTGGTGCAGAGTCCATGTCCTGTGCTGGCAGAGCTCAGTGTGTGCATCAGAGGTCACAGGAAGGAGGAAGGAAAAGGGAAGTGAAAGGAAGCCCCACACTGCAGAGTAGTTTACTGACTATTTAAAAGATTGTTGGTCAGTGTAACCCTCATAGAGGTTAGAGGTTTTATGATTTAGTTCTTATTTTTTACACTGAAGTAACGTATTTGTCATTTACTTTCAGGAAGGTTTATAAAAGAGGCTTTTGATAGAGGGCAGAGAAGGCAGCCCTGCAGTGCTGTTAGTGCAGGCAAAAAAAAGAGAATCCAGCCATGCCTTTGTTCACCTAAACCCAAAGTAGAAATGAGGAAAAGGCAGCATGGCACCAGCCCAAATTGTAATTGTGACCCAACATTGATTTTATCTCCTGGACACCGATGTGTACTAACAAGAAATACTTTGTTCACCTTGAAGTACAAACCCCCTAAGTCATTGTTTGTGTTTTGCCAATGAATGCACAAGTCAGTATCACTTCATTTTATTGCTAGTTTATTTATGAAGTGTTTGTGAATCTGCAGAGCCTCTGAAGGTGGTAAAAGATTTATAAATAAGCAGAGGTGCAAAGTTCCTCACTGGAACTGTGAACTTTTTCATGGTAGTAAGGAAGAGATGCAGACTGGAGATCAAAATGCTTGTGGAGGAGCCTTAGGGCTCATGAAACCTTGTGCAAGCCCAGCTTGGTTTAAATGGCACTGGGCTGGCAAAAGGGAGGGTGGAAAGGCTCCTGGCCCAGAGGAGTTGCCATGAGATGCAGAAACCAGTGACAGAAAAGAACTTGCACTGGGAATGATTCAAATACAGCCAAATTTTATATGTAAAAACCAAAAAAATCACTATCATCCAGATTTCCTGACAGACTGGCACCACTTCTGAAATGAGACATGTATTTTTATAAACTATTACTGGTTTAAGTAAGAGTGTAACCTATTCTCTTGTTTAACAGTTTTGCCCTGTGGGAATGAATGTGCAGTGGGATAAGCAGTCTGGCAATTATTTTAAAACCTGAAGAGCAGAGGAGTTCACGTGCAAGGAGAGAGGAGCCCTGTGATAAATGATGTGGAGAGGTGGGAAACCAGGGCAGTCAGGTGCCTTGTGCAATTCCTTTACAGAGAAATTCGAGGCAGGCTTGGGGACAAAAGGAACAGAGCAAAGCAAAGGAGAAGGAGCAGACCCTGAGGGTTTGCTACACAAAAAGGTTTGGGGTAAAACTTGGATAGTCTGGGCGGGTGTTTAATGCAGAGGGAAGAGCAAACAGGATGGCACAAACTGATGAGGAGATAGCAAAACCAGCTGAGAGGGGCTGGGGTGCTGCAGCCCTCAGACTGCTCCAATTTCTGGTCAGCCTTTGTGCATACTTGGGACAAAACATGCTGTTCCCAAAATTGCTGGTAAAATTACAAAGGAGCAGTTGTGAATTGAGCACTCTAAGGTAGAAGTGAGCCAGAGCCAGTACAACTGTCTGCAGAGGGAAATGATGATGGAGTAGCTGGGAGAAAAGAATTGAAGGGAAAGGAAGCCACGAGCTGCCTGAGTTGGTGATTTGTAGTTAGGACAGCCACATTTTTGTTCCTTAGTACTTAAAAGGACAATTGACTTTTATCAGAAGCCCAATAGGAACAATGGAATGGTACAAACACAAGCACTGGAGATGTGACTCTGCCACTCTAGCTTTCATTACTTTACAGCACAAGGGGACAGAGGAGCATGCCCTTCTTACTATCCCAGATTTGGTCCAAACTTAACTGAAAACGTGCTGAGTGTGAAACAGGGAATGGGGAAAGTAAAGGGCAACCAGATTTTTTTTTTTAATTTTTTTTTTTTTAATTTGGTTGGTTATTAGCTCGAAAAAGTGACCCAATCTGGTTTTGCAGCGTTTGTTTTGTTTTGTTTTGTTTTGTTTTTTCATTTTAATGCCAGTGTATGCTTTGTACTTTATTATTTTGAATAGGTTAATATTTTAGAGGCTCCTTTATTCTGGTTGTTAAAAGGCCTTATCATTAACTCTCTTGTCATTAAAGTATAACGTGAACACAATGTGCAGATTCTCATCCATGAGCTCTGATGCTACTTCGCTTTGGATCTCTAACAAATAAACCCCTCCTAAGGTCTACAAAATGTCCCAAAATGAGCACCTGTTAAATAATAAAGTATTCAGTTTATTCTAGGAAGCTTCAGAATCGAGCCTTGGTGTTATGATTTGTTAAAATATTACTTTGTTTTTGAAATTTTTAGCTAAATTATATATATATTATATATTATATATTTCTGTACCAGCATTTAGTTTTTCAGGTCTGCTCCACAACAATGTAAGCAAGTGCCTTAGGGGGAAAAAAGCTGTTGTCCCAATGACTGTACTGCTCCTTTTAGATCATCCAGCATCAGAAACAAGGATGTTATCCAATGCTGATGTGCCTAGAAGTCACCAGGAATATGACATTTACTCAAGTTTTTGTACTGTATCATGAATTCGATTCCAATACCTCACCTGGATCTCTTCCCAGCGGGTGAATATATGCTTAAGAATATGCACACACAGAGGGAACAAAACTAAATAAAATGTAGTATGAGCAGCTGATTTCCATGCTCATCCAAAACAATCTCACAGTAGTCCCTGTGTCTGCCAATAAAACACTCAGAGCTCATTTTACTATTTCTGAAAGTCACCTTTACTCAACCCATCTCTGCAGAGGAAAAGGACTCAACCTGTGCTGCCTTCTGCTTCCAGATATGGTGTGAGACACTGGGAATGAGCTTGAGAGCCTTAAAAAATAACAAAGAAAAAATCCAGCACAATTGTTCAGGTGCTGGAATATAATAAGAAGGTCAAGTTTTGCTTATTGTGGAGCACTTGCATTGCTGATAATGTCAGAGTCCATGAACACACAGAATCACAGATGGATTATGTGCAGGTGCTTTATGAAGGCACTCGGGAGCTCGGGGTACAGCTCTGGTACCCAAACCCAGCTCAGCCCGTGTGTCCAGAACACACACATTTACACTATTTCAGCTAACACCCGCTTAAGCAACAATTGCTGTAACAACCACATTTATATGGTTTCATTAAAGGCTGGTTTAGACTTGTATGAGCATGTATGATCTTATCTACAGGTACCCTAGAAACTCTAAACATTGATCCCCTTCACCACAAATATTCTACTGCTAAACAATAATCACACCAATATGTTTAACTACAGCCTTCACGGGTGCAGTTTCACTTTGCTTCCTAAAAACAAAACACAACATTCCTTTCCTACCTCCTTCAAATCTCTATTCAAACTTCTCATGATTTTCAGAAACATTTTAACCCCATACTAACAATACCACCAGTAACAATTTGGATCTGAAGAAGTTATTTAAACAATACTAGACTTTGGTATTTTATATATAATAAATTCATTGCAAGTCCATCTTCAAAGTATTACCTGTGGCCAAAAGGTTGGTAACACATTTCTTTTAGTACTGAGTAAGGATCAAGATCAAAACCATATGGCTATTAAATCTTAGAACTTAAAATATTTATTCATATGTATCTATAAATATAAAAATGGGTCTACATGATCTCTATTGCCAGATTTTGAAATATAATATAAATATCTATTGAGCAACTGTAGCATATTTTACCGCCAGAAATATTTGGTTTAAATGCCCAACTTTTAAGAAGGAAAGTGAACATGTGGATTTGTAAATTCCAGATGCATTTGCTATCCTGGCAAGGAAAATACCTTTTTTTCTCTTATAAATACAACAAATACTAATAACATGAATGCAGGGGGTGCAATGCCAGTTTTCCCAGCCAGTTTCCAATGATCACACCTTAAAATGGATATGTCTTCCCTCTGCTCTGAAATGTGAGATTGATTGGGGGATACTCCCAGGAGAGCTGTCCAGGAATAGCTGATATCACACCTCTGGGGGATATTCCCAGGAGAGCTGTCCAGGAATAGCTGATATCACACCTCTGTGGTTCTTTTGGCAGCATGAAAGCCAATGCCAGCTGACACGCACGTGCTCCTGGCTTGGAAAATACCGATTAAAAATTCAGTGTTGGGCCTCGATATTCAAGTCAAAATAAAAAATCTCTCTGTGAATATGTAGAAAGACTGTCTGTCCTATTTGCTCCGTGGGGGACCAATTTGGCAGCAGATTAGCTCAGAGTCCCCAGCAGATCGACAAGGACAAAAGTAAAAGAGGAGAGGTGCTCTTTCTTCTCGGGACCACGTCCCACAGTTTTAATAGTGGAACAATTCCCAGGGAGCAGGGGAGAGGTAAAAAGGGGAAGAAGGTGAAAAGAAAGAGACTGAACACCTCGAGGAGGGAATTTTTAAACTCAGGGGGAGGGGGCAGAGGAAGGGGACCAAAGCCAGTGGGAAACAGTTCTTGGGAGGGGTGAAGGGAGGAACTAACCTGGGAAGGGAGGAATTGTTGGGAGGGGAAGAAACTAACTACAGGATCCAGGGTGGGGTGCACAGAATGAAACATGTGATACATCAATTCCTCAGTGCAAAATAATAACTCAGTGATACATCAGTGTAATACAACAACTGTCCCTGAGGAAGAGGAGATGCATGAATAGAGTTGGTGCATGTTCTAAAAAAGGTGAGAAGGCCTTGTTTATGTTGTACATCTTAACCTAATGTTACTTGCAGTGCCACAGCAGAGTGACCGTGGTTCCTGCTTGGGGATCTCCTGGAAAATAAACACAAAGACTGGGAGCCAGCACTGCCCAGATCCCATCAGGGAAACCTCAATCTGTGCTGCTGCTGGGGCACCAAGGTCCTGTTCCCCCGACTGATGCTGGTTCTTTGGGGCTGAGTTACACCCCAGGTGATGCAGGGAGAGCACGGCTGACAGTTCGCTGTTTCTCAGGGTGTGAAATGCATGAAATGATCACATATTCTGTCAAAAGCCCTGGGGAAATGCATTATTTACCACCCTGCCTCCTGACGGTGTTTGGTCAGGAGCTAAGTGCAGCTTTGGCTGCAATGATCAATGTGCAGAACCCGTGGGGCTGCCAGGAATGGATTTGGGAGCCACACTGAGGATGCTGTTATTACACTGCTTTTCTATTGCTTTCAAAATCACTTTGTATCTGACAATGTGAACTGACAGCAAAATGAAAATGTGTCTGACCCACTTAGGGCTTTCTGTACATGTTCTTCCTTTTTTTTCCCTTAAGTTGCCCCACACGAAGTGCTGGGTGTAGATCCCACCCTCGCTGGAGACCAAAATTCAGCTGCATTTGAATGGTGCAGACACAATTCTGTGGGGGTTGGGAGTAAAGAAGGTGAATTTATTGCTGACGAGGGATTAATGCTGCTGTGAAGAGATCTATTTACAAAGTGCACCCACCCTCAAGGGGCTCTGTACATGAACTTGGATTTGGGAATTGCATGGTGCTTCCCTGGGAGGGCTTGAAATGAGCACCAGGGAGAGGGAAACCAGACATTTTTAGGTGGGATTGCACATGAAGCTTACACAAGGCACAGGAAAGGTACACCTTTCTGTTTGACATTTAATTTTTCATGTTTTATTGCATAAAGACAGCTAAGCCCCATTAATTAACTGAGAAATCCTCAGTGAAGTGATCAGTTTCTGAGAATTATCTTCCTGCCATTGAGTGGAATTGATTGCTAATAAAAAAAAAGGTGTATCAAGACACAAGACAACATAATATGTGAATAATGTATTTTTGCTGTATTTTGCTAAGTTAAGAAAAATTCAAGTGATATGACCTTATTTACTCCTTAGGTATATATATATATAGCCCCACAATCATCAATTATGTTTTAGAATGCTTTATTAAAAAATAAGCAATTAGTTGAGCAGATGATTTTTTTTTTTTGACAGAGCACTAGACTGTTAAGTGAAAAACAGGATTACTTGTGAGAAAACTCAGAATCCTAGAGCAGCTGGAGCTAGATACAGGATTAAACAAAATCCTTAATACTGAAACATGACATTAGAGGCTGAGGATAAATGCAGACAGTTGATGAGAAGGTTTGTGTACAAATTGGCTTAGCTCATGTCTTGCCTTTGAAAATGAGTCAATTGGAACATTAAAGATGATGGACACTAAGAAGATCTGCTCTCTGCAGGTCAAATCTGTGCTGGGAGGCTCTGATCAGGTGCTGCTGTCACTGACTTTGGGGATCTGATGTGACCAAAGAGGGCTGGGTTTCCCTGGGGCTCTGATGCCATTTTTCAGCTCTGGGGAATGCCTCTTTCTCTAGAATGCAGAAAAACAAAGCAGATTTAATTAGTTCAGGTAGCAACCTCATGGTGCCCATTGGGATGGGTAGAGTGCAACAAGAGGGGTTTGGGCTCTTGTTTGGAAAAGGTGAGGGTGTAAGGGAGGGGAAAGCTGCTGGGGGCCTGTGTAGGGGGAACTGTTCCAGTTTGGGAAGGTGGGATGAAGGGATAACAAACTCGAAGCTGAGCAAGCCCAAACTATGTTCTCAGAAAAGAGGGCTCTCATTCTTTTTTGGCTTCCCATTGCCTGATGTCACGGCTGGGAAATGTGTTTCTCTTGATGCCCCCCACTCATTCTGTCTTATTCCTTCCTTTGGCTGCTTCTGTGGAAATATCTGCTTAGAGTTTTTTTTTTCTCAGACTCCTTGATGGGGTAAGTGTTGCAGCTTTTTGTAACTTAGCAAGAACTGAGTTTCCTGGGTGCCCTGCAATCAGATGCACAGCAATCAGCAGGAAACCTCCAGTTTCCTCAAATAAATGAAATGTGTGAAAAAAAATACACTTCTTTGATATTGAATGAAGGCCCTCCAAGCCGAATCTGAAAATCACAACTAACTGAAAATGGCAGAAAAAAGGCAATTTTTCTATCTAGAGATAAGGGCAAGTGATAGGTGGTTCAGCAGAAAAAAAATACTTTAAAATGAGTTTATTGGAAGGAATAAGGTCAGCTGCTGTGATGTTCTCTATGTTGCAAACCTGCTACTGCAGCTCAGGCTGTTCCCATTGCAGCAAAGCATTCTTGGAAGGACTGGAGTAGCTTGCCCAGCAGAGCTGCATACAGCAGGATCTCTGTAATTCAGCTTCCACCAGCATTTCTGGGCCTAACCCATCTTCAGGGCCCTGTAACTCTGCTTTCAAATCTCTGTTTGGTGCTTGCCATGTGCTGTGCTGGGATTTAACATTTGTCCCAGCATTGTGGTGAGAAACTGTGCTCTGCTAGTGATGGACTTGGTCAGGTCAGAGCTGTGCTATGAGTTATACATTTATATATTTATATTTATATTTATTCCAAAGGCCTGTGGCCATGTGAACTCTTTGCAGACTGTCTTGTGTGGGAAAATGGGCAGCTGAACAGCAGTACAGCCAACTCATATTTTTGAGTTCACTAAGAGACTTATTTCTGCAGGGTGGAGTAGTTGTGCAGTGCTCAGAGGAGGGCAGGAAAATCACAGAAGGCCTCTGAACCTGGTGGTTGAAAACATCAGAGGTGGGTAGAAATTAAAGAAAAATAGAATCTTAGTTATGCAAGAGAAAGAGATGAGTGTTGGTTATTTGTTGTGGTTTGAAAAAGGCTGATTTGGGCAGCTGCACCAAAGGTCTGGTGCAAGTACTACAAATGACTAAGATAAACATGATCCTTAGAGGCAGAATCAAAGCAGTGAAAAGGCACTGAAACTTGAATCCCTTGACTAAAAGTAGATCCTTTTCCATCCCATACAGAGCCACATGAGGTGTGTTGTTCATATGTTGTTATAAAAATAACACTTAAGCTTTATTTCTCACCAGTGTTTTCTGGACACAGCAAATACTCTTTGTGGCTATGCCATGGATTATAAATGCCTAAGACAGTAATTTTAACTCACAGTTGTGTGTGTGACTGCCTTGTTTTAGCACTCCCTGATGTCCCTGTTACCCCTCACCCTTGGTCACAGTGACCTGTGAGGTGCAGGCTCCCCTCCTGTGTTATGCTACAGGAGTTCTCTGTTAATTGCAGTGGAAGGATGCTGTCTATGCCATGCAGAGATGTAAAGATGGGCAAGGGGGTGTCTTACTTACAAGTTTCTGTAGATCTTTTGCAAAATTCTCTTGTGCCTGGAATTTGCTTTAAAATGATGAGTGGTACAAAAACTTTCATCTGTAAAAGGAGTAAACAGAAGAGAATATTCCTTATTCAGGATGTTTTGATGTGTGTTAACTAAGCCTTGTAGTGTCAGTGTCAGTGTGGCTCCTGTGGCACAGGAAGGGGAAGAACCTTTCAGAAGGGAATCCCACTTTGAACACTTGATGTGAAAAAGCAAGAACTGGCCTACATGAAGCACTTGAGATGGAGAGGAAGTCTGTGTCACAGTGAGGGTACGAGCCCTGAATTCTGCTCTTGCAACAGGCTCTATTAGTGCATGATGTTTATAGGTCCTCATTTCCTCCTAAAATACCAAAGGCAGCCAACCTGCCTTTGTCAGTTTTGTCACCATTTAATGTTCTTTCTTCTCCTGAAAGGCTTGAAGCAAGAAACTAGGAAAATTAAATGTTAAAAGAGTAGAGCTTAGCAAAAAGAGCAGAAGCAATGTAGATTATTAAATACTAGCAAATGATTAGCAGATGACCTAGCTAGAGTTGAGACAATATATTATTTACTTGACTTAGTGGTATTTGTAGAGCAAGACAAGAAAATATCATATTGTGGAGATGAAGAAACCATGACTGCAGCTGGGCGCAAAGCTGGCCAGAATCTGGTCAGGGGGTTTGGGCTGTGCCCAAGGGACAAGTTGCCCTGCTAACGAGAGAAACAAGAGTTTTCCATGATGAAAAAGACCACTGACCCATTTCAAACCCCACTGACCCATTTCAAACCCCACTGGCCCATTTCAAACCCCACTGACCCATTTCAAACTCCACTCACCCATTTCAAGAAGAGAACTGTGCAAGCATAGTCAAACTTTAAACTCATTTTAATGAGTTTTAACAGAGCGGGGATAAGCAGGGTCAGGTAATGATGATGTATAGGTCTATGAAGTAATCATATGAATATGTAAGACTTTTGTGATTAAATAGAGAGCAAAGGCTTTGTAATTTTGCACACACCTTTGGGAAGCAATTCCCATGTGTGTGTGTCCAGCGCTATCAATTAAAAAAACACTCTTTCTAACTTTAATTAGTTTGAGAGCTTTTGTCTGTGCAGCATATTTGCATTAGGCTGTGTGGTGCTTCCACTTCCCTCAGGAGTGACTGATGTGACAGCAGAGGGGTCACACACAGCCCTGCCCAGAGGCAGCCTTGCCTGCTGGCCAAGTGCTTGTATCAGTGTGCACGAAAATCCAGAAGTGTGATGAAATCCAAGAAGCCCAGTTCTAGTTAGGGTTAACACTTAATCACATATCTACAGGAAAGAATTAATTGTGGAGATTGTTTTACCAGGATTGAAGAGAATAGCTAATTTTTCCAGCTCACTCAAAGCTCTTCTAGTAAAGAGGGAGCTGGCTGTTCTTTTATGGCCCTTCAGGAAGGGTTTAATGCCTTTGCACTTCCTCCAAGTGAATTCTCTGCCTGGCTTGGGCAGCAGTTTTGCCAGATCCAAGCAGGCTCTGAGAGGCAGATCTGAGGCTGTTCAAGTTGTGATTTCTCAGGCCAGTGACAAGTGGGCACTGCCAAGTAAACAGAGTGACAAAATTATTTTTTGCCAGCATGCTGCCTGGCATTTCTGACTGCCCATTGTCTCTCCCTTGGCTTTCCAGGTGTATTCCTTGGTGCCAGCTCTTTCACACAGTTGAGTTTCGTGGTGGATCCCTGCTGGCCTGGCCTTCTGCTTGTGCTGGCAGTTGCTGTTGAGCTCGAGGAGGCAGCAGGACTGGCCATGGCCATCTGAGCCTTGTCCTGCCTGCACTGCTCACAAAGGCTGTGGGTTTTGCTGCTCTGGATCCTCACCTGGCTGCAATTGCAGAGCTCACATCATTCCCAGGCTCGGAAATCCATGGAGAGCAGGGCCCTGCTTGTGCCTGCCCCACCTCTGCAACAGCAAAACATGGCAGGAGTGGGAGCTTAGCTGACCCGAGAGCTGGAGCAACCAGCAGTGACATTTGGGAAACTTCAGCTTCCATGTGGATGGCTCCTACCCAGCTGGGTGATACAGAGGAGAGCTTCTTGTCCTTCCCAGCTGTGTTACATACTCAGGTCATCCGTCATTATCCATCCTCCCTCCTGTTCCAGCAGGAATTCCTCAGCCAGGAAGGCTGTACTCCAAGGCATGGCAAATCCCAGCTGCATAGAGTGTGTGCAGAGAAGTTGCACTGGGTGTCCTTGGAGCAAGCCCAGGCTGCCTGCTGGGGGCAGGACCTGCTGGCCAGGCTGGAGGTGCCAGCTGTGCTGTCACTGTTCCAGGACAGCAGCTCTGGGGGGAGCCCCCACTGCTGTCAGCTGTGCTCCTGGAGAAGAGGCCTGGTGGGGTGGGACCTGCTCAGGGCGCTGGTGGTCACTGGCCCTGGGCACTCTGTGGGGGCAGAGAGCAGCAGAGGGGAAGGATGGGACCCGTGGGGCAGCAGAGGTGTGAGCTGAGCAGGCTGAGGTGGCTCAGCTGCTGCTGAGCAATGGGGGAGCTGTGTCCCTCCAGGCTGGCTCTGCTCACAGGGAATTTGCTACTTGTGTATAGCAGAACTTTTTGGATCAGAGGGAAGAATAACATTTCCCCCCTCTCCTCTTTTTGACCTACAAATTCACCTGCTGCTGTATCTCTTTCCTCCTCCCTTCTCATCCTGCTTGCTGTCCAGGGCTGTTTGGGACAAGCTGTCAGTGTGCACAATCACACTTTGTCTTTACCTTAGCCCAGTGAAATGTCATCAGCAGATCTTGGGCTGACTGGGGTGTTTGCTGTTGTTCTTTGTGGGTAACCAGCTGGAGTTTGTCCTGATGATCTGCAGGTGGAACTGGATCCCAAAGGCAGACCCTGCCTCTCCCACTGTGCTCTCTCCACAGAGCTTGGCAGAGCTGCTGGATCAGCAGGGTTGCAGTAATCGGTCCAGAGGAGAGGCAGGAGAGAGGATGGAGGATGATTAAATTGCTGAACTGGATCCACTTGCAAGGAGTCTTTGACTTGCAGGTAATTACTGATCTGTAATTGTGTGACAGGATTTCTGTGAATACTTCCAACTTTTAGGTGATCACTGTAAGGTTCCTGGTACATTTTTGCTACTGGTTTGTTTCTGTGACTACTTGGGAAAGTTTTGCTGCATAGTTATAACATAGAAATAATTAACTAATTATAATTAATGATAAGGTGTGTTCTTGTAAACAAATGTTCTCATTCAAGGCAAAACAGAACAAGAGTCACCAAAGATAAAATTAATTGGGGTTGCTTCAGAAAATCCCATTTGGTAGTTATAGTTTGGTTTGGAAAGAGAATATTCTAGAGAAGTAGGGTTGGACATCTTCATCACCACAACAGGATTGCAGTGTTTTGGGACAAAGAAGCAGAATTTGCTGCTGACTTCTCTGGGCCAACAGGCAAACGTGCCCCAGGGAGGATGGTCTGGACCAAGGTTTGATTAAAGGAGACATCTGGAGCTTGCATCCCCTCCCCAGAGCCCTTCCCTTGCACTTCATGCCCTTCAGAGCTGCTGCCTGAACAAATCACTGCCTTTTCCTTCAGAAATCCAATCCTTGCAGCCTCCCTGGCTTCCACAGATGTCTGAGAATTTTTGTGGAGTCAGCGTTAAAGCATGGAATAGATGGAATGACCTTCGGGGTGTTACGGATTTCACTGGCCATGGTTGGTGTGAGGTGACACACAGGGAAGCAGAGTGGGCGTCCTGCGGGCAGCAGTGGGAATGCAGCAGGCACCCATCGGGAATTCATCAGGGACCCATCGAGGATCCAGCGGGGTCCAGTGGGCACCCAGCGGGGAAATGGCAGGGATCTGTCTGGCACACAGTGGGGACACAGCAGGAATGCAGTGGGGATCCATCGGCCATCCATTGGGAATTCATAGAGGATCCATTGGAAATTCAAGGATACATCGGGGATCCCTCGGGAATTCATCAGGGATCCATGAGGGATCAACTGGGAGTTCATCAAGTATCCATCAGGAATTCATCAGGAATCCATAGAGGATCCATCGAGAATCCATCGAGGATCCATCGAAGATCCCTCAGGAATCCATCAAGGATGCATGGGAGATCC
>VYXF01002574.1:261277-277495 GCA_013397295.1 Polioptila caerulea | reverse complement strand
GGGCTGGGCCGGGCAGGGCTGGGCTGGGCCGGGCCGGGCAGGGCTGGGCTGAACTGGGCTGAACTGGGCCGGGCTGGGCTGGGCCGGGCAGGGCTGGGCCGGGCAGGGGCTGTGTCTCAGCCTGGGTTCCCATCTGCCTCCCACTCCCGGCTCCCCCAGGGGCTCTGGGGCTGTGCTGGGCCACAGCTGGGACTCCCTTCCCCACCCGAGAGGCAGGAGAATGGGGCAGAAGCTCAGGGTGGTTCAGGGCCACCCTGGGCCTGGCCGCTGAAATCCCAAATGTCTGCTGGGCCATGGCCGGGTCCTGCAGTGCTGGCAGAGCCCCCGCTGGGTTCAGCCTTCCCAGCACTGCTGGGGCTCTTCTCCACCAGCGGCTGCGCAAGGAGAGGGAGCAACCTGCTCTTATAGAGAGCTCTTTGGTGAGCTGGTGCCTGGGCTGGGTTCACTCTGAGTGTTTCTGTGGGTGGGGTCACTGTGGCACAAAGCCTGATATTGTCTTCTGAGTGGAACTCAGCAATGTGCAGAAAATCCACACTTGAGGTTGGCTTTTATGTAGTAAAAAACAACATAATACAGTACAGGAATATTAAAACAAACTTTTCAGTGCAAACATAATATACATTGGAAATGGATAAAAGTGTTCCTTAAAATAAATTTTAAAAAATCAGGCTTAAAAACAGCAATTCCAGTTAATAGAATCTGGCTGATACCTACCAAAGTACTTGATTTACTGCACTAAATAATTTCATAACTAACTTTACCTGCAGATAGCCAATACCACAGGTACTGACAAAATCCTTAAACTGTAAGTATTATTAGTTAGCATTCTTTATAATACACAAATGTGGAACGCCTATAGCACATACTGCTAGCTGGATAAAGCAAAAGAGAATGAACCCATTTAAAATAAAACTAAGGCTGTCACCCCAAAATATACTTTTTAAAAACAAAGGATGAGATCCAAAGCTGATTTGGATAGAATTCTCCTCAGTTTTCCTTTAGTTCATATTTGAAAAATTGAGTGATTATGTTGGTGATGTTGGATTAGTGTCCAGCCAAGTATTGCATTGGACAACTTTTTACAGCAGTGAGGAGCAGTGTGAGTCCATTCTTATGCATTGCTATTTCCTGCCAAGAAAACATTTTGGGGGAAGGGAATGTGAATTAGAGAAGATGTGAACAAGTAAAAAGCAAATTTGCGTGGTTCCACCATACTGGTTTAAGAAAAAAAAAACAAAAAAGATTTAGTACTATTTTGTTAACTACCAGATTTAAATAATCAAATCATCTAAACTAATACATACAGCTCCAGCACAGATCCTGCCCAGTGGAGGACCTGTGTTGTAGGGCTCTGTTCCTGTTGGAGGCAACAGGACTCTGCACTGCTGGAAGCCAGAGACAGGCCATGGTCCCAAGGGACCTGCTTTTTCCAAAATGTGTTTGGCTGGGTCACTTCTAACGTGGGAAGTTTCATTCTGGTCATTCTGTGGCTCTTCACCAGGTGGGAAACTGAACAGAGTCCCTTTCCAGGGAGATGGTGGCTGCAGCTCCAAACCTGCCTTGCATTTGAGATGCTTTTATGCATCTGAGTGTGTGGGTGTGTAGCATTCTGGTTTGGGAATCTACAGTATTTTCCTAGGTGGAAAATACTCCTTTTACAGTACCTGCTTAGAAAAAAAGCACAACAGTTTCACAGTAATGAGGCCCTTCATTTTTTTGTCCCTGAAAAAATGCTATTGCTTTAATAATGCTGAATAAGCCCCCTATTCAACCTCTTTAAAAATCTAGAGAGACCTGTGTTTCCATCTAGAGAGATTTACAGTGTTGGAGTCTTAACATTCCCCTGATCTCCTGCAGGATATGTTCCATTGAGTAACACTGAGATCCTATTTACAGAGAGAAAAACAATTTTGCTGCTAGCTAGAGCAAATTCTAGCATGCCAGATATGCGCCTGAAATTGTCATCAGGCTGTTAAAAAATGACAGATGAAACCAGATTGTGTGTCTAAAAATCCTGTCTAATTTTATCTTGAGTAACTCATAGATGTAGTAGAAAGCTATAAAGCAAAAATAATTAATAGAATGGAAAGAAGGAAAAAATAATGCTTCTTTTTGAAAGTGATGTAATCATTTCTAATACTAAGTGATAGACCATATGTTCCTCCTCTCCTCTACTGGGTAAGCATAAGTGTGGAATATCAATAAAGATGTTGCAAGACGGGCAGGCTTCCAGCTGGAGATCCAGGTGGGTTAAAACATCCCTTCCCAATTCCACTGAACCTCTCTCTCTCCCAGTGGAGGGTGACCTTGGATGCATGTGGATGGAAACAGCACAGGAGGAGAGGAGTGAGGGAGAAACTGGGGACAAAACCAGAAGTGGGGAAGATGGGGAGAGGAATTGTGTCCTGGAAGACTTGAGCAGGTCAGTGAGCAGGAATTTTGGAGCAAAAAAACATTGTTAGCAAGGACACTAGTGTTAGGGGAAGTTGATATATGTGATCTCTGTGTGTCTTTTTAACCCTACTGCAGGTTTTTCCCATGCCTGTTTGAAATCCTACTATGTCTTGAGGGAAGAGCTGTGAGTTCCTCTTTGGCCACTGGCAGTCTCTTGGTGTCTATCTGTAGCAGGAGGGAGAAAATTCATGGCTAGTTTGAGCTCAATACACAAAATCTTCACTAGGTTCTGATCCATACAGCTCAGCTAACATCTTGAACCTGGGTCCCCAGTCATTGAGAAAGTCATAATCAATGTCTGAGTCTGAGGAGCCCGAACCCAGAGAGCTGAGGGATTCCGCGATCGACTCGGCGCCTTCGTAGCCGTAGATGTGCAGGGTGTCGTAGGGCAGCAAATCCCTGTCGTTGTCAGCTTCGTCCTTCTTCACTTCAATCATCATCTCCATCCCCCCAGCTCCAGGGGTGATGTTCCCAGGAGGTTTCTGGACCTGTGCATATGGAGAGGGAGCGGCTTCTGCCTTGAGGCCGTTCTTGCGGACAGAGTTGAGCACTGACACGTCGTAGCTGGTGGTGTCCATCTCACCCCCTCCCTCCTCGTCGTAGGTGACCAGCTGCTCGTGGATCTCTGCCACGTTCCTCCCAAGCCCGCTCAGATCCTTCTTGTGCCTCTTTCTCAGCAGAATCAGCAACACAATTACTGCAAAGGAAACTTAAATGAGCGCATGTGAATAGAGAAGTAAGACACTAAAGCAAATTGCATTTAAGATACGTACATAGTCTGAAGTGTTTGTTTTGTTTGTTTTTTTTTTCTGGAGTGGTTTTTTAACGTGTATTTATTTAAAAAAGTAGTTAAAATTTGTATTTAACTTTAGGATAAGTTGAAGGAGTTCAGTCTGGACAGTGATTGTCCACCTGACTCTTGAGCTGGAATCACAAGTACAAGTGCATGGTGTCACAAGGTCATTGAATCAACTACTGCCTTGAACTGGTAAACCTCTTAATGCCAAGCATCAGATGCTACTTACATGGTACTTGCAAAGCAGGCCAGTTCTCAGGCAAGAAAAAAGTACTCAGCTTTCTCTGATAGATTTCAAAATGCAGCAAACAGGTTTGCTGGTCTGCTGGTTTGTTACAAATATGTTTGTCCATTTTACTGCTTAAAGGGTTTCCAGACTAGTTCTGCCATAGGAAGTAGGAATCCTGTTGTTGTTGCCCCAGCCCAAATTTCCTGTTTTATAGCTGTGTATGAGGCTGGTACCAGTAAATCAGGTATATGACACAAGTTTGCAGTAGCCTCTCCAGTGACTCAGCCTGCCTAGACGAGTGAGCAGCTTTGCAGCTGAAGCTGTTCTAACAGGCCAGAGAGGAAGAGCATGTGAGATGAATCAAATAGGTACAGCATTTCTGGCTTTGTGACCATTTCATAGCCACAAAGCTTTTGTAGATCTCAGCTAAAGAAAGAACAAAACAATCATCACACTGTAGTGCAGAGAACATTCCAAAAGTCAGATACTCACTGATGATTGTGAAGATGCAGATAAAAATTGCCACCAGTGCTTGTATGCTGACGCCAACCTGCTTTGCTCTCTCCTCACAGAAGGTGAAGTTGCCTTTCTCGTTGCACTTGCAGACACTGATGACCAGAGTGTTTGTGCTGGTGAGGTCAGGGTCGCCGTTGTCCGAGATGAGGACTGGCAGGTAGTGGAATTTGGCAAGTTCCCGGTTGAACTGTCCGTATTTGACAGTGATGTTAGCAGTGTTGTCTGGAAGAAGGAAGGACATCCCATTAGGTGATAATCTCTACCAGATTGTCCTCACAGATTACCAGTAAGTTGGTGCCTCTTCCCCTTACACAGTGCAGGCCTTTTGGGATCCCAGTGAAACTTTGGTTTCATTACACACACTTTTTTTTCAGTATGTTAAGCCTTTAAAAATAAAGGGTTACTTAGCTGAGCTAGACCAACCACAGGTCAGTGCTACAGCTCTTCCTCCTTTGGTCTCACTCTGGGGAGCTGAGGAAGAGCAGTGCAGGGATACGGTACCGTAGTTCTCAATCAGGGAGAAGTTGCTGTCTTCTGTGGCCAGTGAGTATCTGAAGAAACCTCTGGGTGATGTTTCATCCTTGTCAACTGCTGAAATCCTGATGATCACCTACAAGGGTGGAAGAGGTCACAGTTTTCAGTGTACATTGCTTCCAGTGATAAAACATGTGGAGTATTTGAGCTGGGCTGTTTGTCCTGTGTAACCCTTCAGTAAAGGGCAGGACACATCTCAGGATACTCCTCTTCAAGTTTTTTCAGGCAAGCAATTTCTTTGTAGGTCTTCAAAAAGACCAGTTTTGCCTCTTCAAATTTTGTGTAATGAAAGCACGAAAAAAGCCTCATTTATAAGGCTTATGGCTTGTTGGTATGTCTATGATGGTGTTTTCTGAAGTCCTCAGCCTACTCTGAGCTGTGACTGTCATTCTTGGAATGCCATTGAGATTGTCACATCTGAAGGACATGTTTGGTTTTTAGATCTTCAACCTGATGTACGTTAGATGCATAAAATATAAAAAACGTGTCTGATTATGTCACAAAGGCAAAATTTTAAAATTAATCTAAAGATGAAATTAATACCCTATGTGTTCTGTCAGAGTCCAGGCAGTGACAAAGTGTCCTGGTTCCAGCCAGGAAAGAGCTTGGGTTTTTTTTCCCAGTAGCTGGGAGGGGGCGCAGTGGTTATTCTTAATCACCTCATGTCATTTCTGGGAAAGGGACTCTCTTCCTGGAGAAGGAGTTTCTTCTGTTTGAGCAGGTGTGGTAGAGAGAGTGGTGGGATAAAGCTGCTGCTGATCCACATGGAGCACTTTGGGTGGCGTGGCTGCTCTGCTTTCTCTCTATTTTTTTCTCTCTACATATTTTTGTTATTTATATTGTTGCTATTACTGTTAATTTTCTTATCTCATTGCTGTTTCCAGTAAATTATTCTTATCTCAGCCCATGACCTTTCCTTTTGTGTCTCCAGTTCTCCTCTCCATCCTGCTGCAGGGAAAAGGGGATTAGTGAGAGCTATGTGGTTTGGAGTTTTGGTAGGAACACTAAACTGGGGAGTACCACCCCTCAACCATGACAGCAAGTGTCTTAATTAAACAAATATTACAGTATGGGCTGAACACTTGTGTCTGAGGCCAGGTAAGTCCAAAATACCAACACTGTGCCAAGTAGTAACACAGTTTGCTTGTGCAGATCCGTGCACTCTATGACTACAAAATATTGTTCCATGCAGCAATGTTTCTCTTACTAGTTTGAGATGGTTTCCTTCTCAGTATCACATTCAAGCATTTGTGTGATAGAACTGAGTTGCTGATTCTTGCTGTGCAAAGCTTGACTGTCCTTCACGGCTCAACTCTTAATGCACAGACGTGGGAGCCTGGGGGGAGAGGAGCAGTGCAGCCCGTGTGTGCAAGCAGATAGAAGTCAGTATTCCAACAGTGCTGTATCTTTAAGAGATATTCCTGACCACTGATGTTTTGGAAATCAGTGAAATCGTCAGGTGTTTTGGCGTGAAAATTGAGACTCACTTTTATTAAAAGACATCTTTCACTTGAGCTGGCACAGTAATTCAGGTTTCAGGGAAAAGTTCTCCCTGTCTCACCTTTCCAGGTGCAGCATTTTCACACACTCGGGGTTCCTCAGGAGAAACAAGTTCTGGAGCATTGTCATTTACATCATCAACGATGACGTGAACATGGGCATGTGACTCTCTGTTGGAAAGACGGCCTGGAATGACAGCAGGGGTACAGGTCACCAGTCTGGAGTCCCAGTGCTGGCTAAGCTCCCCTTTCCCACAATTTGTGCCCACTTCTGTGCCTCCTACATGATGAAGCATTTCTAGCTCTGTCACAACTTATATTTTTCCTCTGAGATTCAGATCTTTTTCCTAAAATCTCTCCAAGTGGCTAAGTCATCAAGGATCTCTGAGGAATAAAATGACAGTAGCTTAATGGCTTCCTGATTCTTCCCACTGGCGAGGGATTGAGCATCACTCTCTGGCACTAAAGCAACATGGACAGAACAGGTCATGTCTATATTGTGAAATATCAAACCAATATGGGCTGGCCTGCCCCACTCCCTGGAGCAGAGCAAAGCCAGGGGCCAAATCTGAAAATTATCTCTGACCTATTTGTAGGGACTTGCTTCATTGGGAAGATGATGTGAACCTTGAAGCACTCCTTTCATTCCTAGCTCAGTAGGAACAGGTTGTCAGGTTGTGCCTTTCCTTTTTGATAGCCCTGTTGGAAAGATGTGCCCAGTTTTATTCCAAAATGGGGAATGAGTGGCACTTACCATCTTCAAGGATCTCCACAGCTGCCACGGTGATGTTGTATGAGGAGCTGAATTCTCTGTCCAGAGGCTTGGGAAGTTGAATAACTCCATTATTGGATACCCTGATGTAGTCTCCATTAGGACTTGCTCTACGCTGAACATATCTGGTTTTTGTTTGAAACAAGTTATGTCAATGCAAGGCTGATAATTCTGTGTTTCACTTCATTTCTTCTCGGAGGAAGGTCAGAGAGTTCTTAGGTGACAAATTACATTAATATCTTGACCAGGAGGGCTGAGAATATTGCCCTAAAACTATGCAAGCTGTGAGAGTGAAATACATCTGTCGAAATAGTTTCCAGATTATTGTAGTTTGCTCTTTCAGAAATCTATTTTCTTCTCTAAGCACATGCTTGAGACATCTCTTGCAATAAAAAATATGACAGTAAATTATAACAATGGAAAAATATCCAGGTTGATATTTTTTTCCCTAAATGTGCAAATATTTTATCAGTAAGTCCATGTGGTAATTACATGGATAAATTAAATTTATGTTCAGCTTTTGGCGAGCATGTATATCCATGCTGCAGTGCTGGAAAAATTAAATTGGATTTTTTTGTTCTGTTTGGCATGCAGATTCTAAAAAATAGGTCCAAAGTCTGGGTTCTTTGTTAAATTCTTGGCACTTTTAATGGATTCTGCACTTTTAAATAGAATTGCTAAAGCTGGTGTTGTCTTACCTGATTTTCCGTTTAGCTGCGTCGGGGTCCTCTGCATGAACTGAGCCAAGTGTTTTTACTTCTGCATGATTTTCCCTCACTTTAAATTCATACGGGAGTTTGGTGAAGACAGGAGGCTCATCCACGTCGGTGACTTCGATGGTGACCGTGGAGATGCTCCGGGGGTTGCCGGGTTTGAAATGCCGAAGGTTAACGGTGGGGTCTGTGGCCTCGATGCCAAACCTGTATTCTGATACTGTTTCAAAGTCCAGGGGCTAAAAAAAAAAAAAAAAAGACAATTACAGATATTCTTCCACTGGTGATGTCTAAACAAACTTTCCCTTGGCTCTCTGTGCAGATTTAAGATCTGTACTTTATTTCGTGTTTGGCAATGTTACCAAATTTCATCTTGGCTGGACCCATGGGAGAGCTGAACTTCCCTATCACAGCATGGCACAAATTACCTCTGGTGTGGAGCAGGTTCATCCAGTAGTTAAGGTTCAGCAAAATAATTTTCTTTTGGGTTAAATAATTTTCTTTTTATAATGCTGTAACTACCAAAACTTGTTAGCTCCTGTCCCCCAAAGGCTGGGGGAGAGATTCTCCTCTTGGCTGAAGCTTTGTGTTCTGAAGACACTCCAGGCAGGTTGCAGGTCTGCACTGGCTGACAGCTGGGGCATTTAGTGATAAATGACATCCTCTTCCCTGTTTTTCCCCTTGCCTGAGACTATAAAAGGAATCACACAATGGGAGGAAGACCAGGAGCTCAGGCAGTAAGAAATACCCCTTTCAAAGTTTCCTTTGTTCTTCTACCACCTGAGATTGTAAAAACACTGAGATACAAAGCAGTTATGGTGATTCTTGCTTTTCTCTTTGAGTAGACATTGCAAGGGGAAGTGGTGGGACTTATCCAGTGGCTGACATTTTATCACACATGGCTGTGTATTTAAAATTATGGCATGTGCATGGCCAAAATCACATTGCAAAACAGGGAGGTGAACTTTGCCCACTGTGAGCTGGAGGAAGAGCTGGTTCCAAATCCCTCAGTACATGTGTGTGGGGTCTGTGACAGCTCCTCCTCTGGGCTGGCACTGCATTCTCCAGCTCCTGGGAAGCGGGGGAAGAGCTGCACCAGGTGAGGGAGAGCTGCTCACACCCAGTGTGACCACAGCCAAGGATTTCACTGCCAGTCTTGGCACTGTTTTTCCTGAAAGTTTTCTCTTCTTAATGACATGTCTAATCTTAGCAGTTACAGAGAGACATTTGGAAGGGAAAAACACATTCCTGTCAATCTTAAGAATACAGGAGCTGATTTATAGTACTCTCTCCACTTTTTTTTTTAACACCAGGTCAATGAAATCAATGAAGTCTTGGTTTGGCAATGCTCTGCAGCAGTCCCTTGGTATAAATCAAGTGGGTTTGAGAATTAAAAAAAAAACAAAGAACAGACCCTAATAAAGGCTTTGGAGAGTCTTAAAGACTTATAAGAAATCAATAGGGAAGCTCTGAACGCTCCCTGAGGAAAGTAAGGGAGCTGTGGCATGGATTGGAGCAAATGCCAAACTGCAAAGAGACTTTTAGAAAAGAGGCTGGGTGGACTTGTTCACATTTTCTGCTTTGGTTTCACATGGGCTGCAGAAAGCAAGGATTCTTTTACTTGAGCAGTTGGTTCAACTCTTAATTCACTGCCTCCTTGAAACATCCAACCACTTGAAGTTTGAGAGGAACCCAACGTGTGTAACCTGAATATCTGACACAGCCCCCGCTGCACCCTACAGTAATTCTGGACTTTTTCAGCTCTGGAGGTTGAAAAGGATCAGAAATCACCAGCTCTTCTTCTCCCAGAGCTTGGAGACCTGGTGTTCAGGATCAATATATTTCATGCTGACTTTTTTGCGTTTTCATTTTTTCCCTGCTGCTAGTCCTAAACCAAAAATCACTTGTTACACATGGAAAACCACAATAAACATCTTTGTAAGGGCAAAAGTACCTTCTTTGGCCTAATGATTCCTTCGTTTGTGTATGGATTTGCTACAATGTCAAAGGTGTCCCTGAACTCTCCTTGGATAAAGCTGTATCTTGTATTTCTGTGCTGTGGTTCATCAATATCTTCTACTTTGACTCTGCCAACTTCTCCTCCTACTGAAATGTTTTCAGGAACTTTAAAGTGAAATGATGCTGTTAAAAAAAAGAGAAAAATATATAAGGAGTGTGTATATGGAAGTTAGAAGTTGGTTAAAATTGTTTTTACTTGACTGATGCATATAAAAATATTTCATTGAGAATTTAGCATTGTGCAGCTCTGAGACGTGTGAAAGTATAAATAATACCCCAAATTGTCAAGATCTTTAAGAAAGGGATGAAATTAATACTGATTTTGTTATCTGCTCTAGGTGTGCCTCTCCCAGGAAAAGTGGCTCTGGCTGAAACACAGAAGAGCTTCTGAACATCAAAAGTTCTTTTGGCCATTTTTAAGGCAAGCTGAATTGTGCTGGGCTGTGTTTGTGCCAGCCTTGGTTTCAGGGTGGTTCAGAGGCTGTGTGGCACTCACCATGTTTGAACACTGGGAAGTTGTCGTTGATGTCAGACAAAGTGATGATCACCGTGGCTGTGCTGGAATCCCCAGAAAAACCTGGAGCATCTTTGGCCTGAACAACAATCTCATACGTTGATTTGGTCTCTCTGTCTAAATTCGGCTCTTTTGTATAAATCACACCTGTGAAAAAAGAATATTGGATACAATTAGGTTTTGCAGCACGTCCCACATCTCTTCAATTTTGACAGCAAAGTTTTATCTGTTTTTATCTCCACACATTCAGCTTAAAGTACCAATTTTATTGTGATATTTTTCAAGAAATGTTAGAAATTTTTCTACATGATGGAATATTTAAGGAAAGCTTGTGCAGAATATTCCCTTTAATGGATCTTTAACCTCTTTACCTGCGTTCTTTGCTCTAGCAGACTAGTGTGGTTACAAGAGATACTCACATTGGTTTTAAAACTGGACAAAATTAAAGCTAGAAAGTTTAGGAAAGCAAATGATTATGGATTACTGAATACTGCTTCAGAATTTATGAATTCCCTTTTCCTCTTTGGTCACTGGAACAGTGTTTATGCTGAATTGAAAACATAAACTCATCTTAGCTCCTGGTCAGTCTTTCCATAAGTAGGGATAAAAATGACCTTTTGTCTTTTCATTTTGTTCATGGCAGCAGATATCCTGATTTTATTAGTTCATTTCCAGATGCAGACAATGGCATTTTGTAGTGTGAATGAAAAACCTTTCTAAATCATGTTTTAAATGATGTTTTTGAATGATTGTTCCTCTTTTCCAGCATGCTTAAAACTGTGTTTACTTTGAAAGGTAGGGTATGGACCAAGTGTAAGGATATTTGTGTGTCTGACTTACCAGAGTCATCAATGGTGAAATATTCCCCTCCTGTGGTGACTTCATAGGTCACTGTGGCATGACCTGACACTGTGGGGTCATCAGCATCCACAGCTGTCACTTTGGTGACTGAGGTTCCTAGAAAAGGATTTTCAAGGTGCATATTAATACAAATGGTGCTTTTTAATGCCAGCCATGAAAGGAGGTGGGTGACAGAGGTGACATACCTACTGGAGACATTTCTGGGACAGAGCCATTGAACACCTTCTGGACAAACACAGGGGCATTGTCATTGATATCATACACCTTGATGATGAATTTGGAGGGGCGTTCCAGGGACCTGTTGTTTGTTCTGTCAATGATGAGGGCTGTCAGCTCATACTCTGCCTTCTTCTCCCTGTCCAGCCTCTCGAAGGCGTAGACGTCCCCGCTGGTCTCCTCCACCTTGAAGATGGTGTTGGCATATTCACCCTCGATGATGTACTTGGCATTGTTGTTCCTTACACTGGATGTGATCTGGAAGGAAAGTGTAATTCAGAGAGATAGAGGTGGGGTCTGGCAGCTGGGTGCAGCAGTGTCTTCCAGAGGATTCACACAGGATTCACAATTCCTCATCCCACTGGGAACCAGAGCAGCCCTCAGGACTTTTGCTGTCAGCTGAGGCAGACTGAGCAGTGCCACAGCAGCAGCTGGGCTTGTAGGATGACTCTTGCACCCACACTGAAGCTTGCTTGCTTATGCAGAAGAAAGCTTTTTTAAATCATACCTCATATTTCCAAAAGGTATAAATTGTTCATGAAGTCAACACTTACAAATAATTAACTTCATTATGTCTGAAATAACACAAGCCACCGTTCAGTTTGAGTTTCTCTTGTTTGCAACTTTCTGGACATTCCAGGGGTTTTTGCTCAGTCTCACAGGATTACAGGAGGAAATCTCTATTCACAGCTCCTGACATTATTCAGCATTAGCCTCTATTCCTTAGCATTTAGCAGAACTCCTGCCATAGTTGACAGCTTTCTTGTGCTCAGTCACATGCAATCCCTTAACAGGTAGTCCTCAGGCTCATGCTATGACAGGAAGCTTACATTTCCACCCCACAGACTTTAAAATTCAAGATTATATGCTGAGAAAAAGGGATGTGATAAGAGGAATTAGCATTAATCAGTTTTAAAATATAATTTGATCCGATTCTAAATGCTTTTGCACACTACTAGATCTGCAGATAATGTAATGATGCTTCCCTTTCTATACCCTCACTTATACAGGGTCATTGCTGGAAGGTTTAAACCACAATTTTCCATGCACTATATCATCATTCTTCTTTCAGCCAGCTAATTATTAAGGACTGCTGTGTTTGACCAAGTTTTTTCAGGCTTTTGTTACTGATGTTATCATAAATGTCACCTGTTGGGTGTTCAGGATTTGATTTATCCTGTAGCTGTTATTTACCGTTGAGCATCTTTTAAATTTTGGTCTTCTCTATTGCAATGTGTCATTAATATTTCCACCTTAGTCATGCTTCTGGCTGCTGGAGATCAGTTCACAACTCTGGAGATGCCACATGAGAAATAACCTCACCCTTGTCTCAAAGCCTGTGCCTGCTTTCTCAATTTTTATGTACCTATTCCGTGTAAAAAGCAGAAACTTCTCAGAATGCCTTTTCTGGTGCTGAAGAGGAGCACAGAAAGGAAGGCACTGAGGTGGTGCAAGATAAAATCCAAATGTGTCAGCACATTCCTGCAGGTGTCACTCAGCCCTGCCTTGGTGCTGCTGGGGCCTCTCTTTCAAGGGTTTATCAAGGGCTCGGTGCTGCAGGAGCCATCAGGAGATTGTGCTGCTGGCACACCCCAGAGCTGGACAAAGGGAATTACTTTCATTTAGAACAGCTCCAGGAGCAGAAGCTGCTCCTCAATCTGGGCCTGAATTGGTCTGAAATGAAGCGGAGGTGCCCCGTGGTAGGACCCTGTGGCCTCTGTGCTTTCTCTGTGGTGCTTTCTGGCAGCCCAGAGCAGCCAGCACGGCCTGTTGGACATTGCTGAGACAGCCCTGACAGATGTGAAGGCTGTGCAAGGCAGGGAAACGCGGCTGCATTTATCTGCAAAGTGTCACAGTGCATCCCTTTGAAAGACTGGATTGGGACAACTTTCCCTGGGTGATATGCAGTTGATAATAGGATTTTATGAGCACTGCCCTGAGGAAAATGAGTTTGCATACAGGTCAATGCTTGTATTTTAAAAAATTATTTGCTTTTGCTTTGTGCAGCAATATTTTTTGATTGTGTAACAGTATTTCAAAACATAGCACTTGTGTTTCATGTGCAAGCTGAGAGATGTAAACTCGGTGTTTTTTAATACATGTGTTTTTATTTGCTGATCTCTGAGGTTTCTGAAAGAATCTCGTGCTGCCAGAAAAATCCTGACATGCATCAAGCCCCAGACTTCCTTCCTAACCATGCACCTGCAGGTAATGTGGCTGTTCCTGCATTTGGAATCTCCAGACCTGCTATTCCCTTAAATTTACTTATATTTTCAAAGGAATTGAAATACCTTTGGCGCTTCAAAATGTTTGCCCACATTTTGAAGATTTAAACACATTAATATGTAGGTATTAAGTCCCATTTCTCTTTCCTTTTCATTTCTCCTGCCTAGACTTCAAGCAAACACTGCTTTTCAAGATCCTCATTTGCTATTTTTAGCCATTGCTCACAGGTTGCTGCTTACCTTGCCAACATGGTGTGGCAAAGGTGTATCAATCTCCTCTTTGATGTGCATTTGGTTCCATATCCAGTCTCTCTTCTGGCGTTTGTGACTGACATCATTCGAACAAAGGTTTGGGGTTGATTTCTGACTTCCTCCATCGGCAAATGCTGGAGCCAAGAACAAAAGTAGAATAAGGTGGCTCATCTTCTTCTGGAGCCTAGAAAGTGAGATAGAAATGCAAAACTATAAATAACCACAGAATCAGATCCAGCAGAGGGAGCACATGTAGAAGTGCAAATGGACATTCCTTCTCTAGGGAAGCTTGATCACTTTGTTTATTTGCCTCAGCATCAAAATTTGAAGGCTTCTTCCTTCTATGAAATAGTTTTAGCTGGATGAAAACTGTAAAAACCAGCACAGAATATTTCAATTAAATAAAAAGTGAGTTTTGAATGCTGGTATAAGAGCCAGCATCCCCCTGAGTGGCTGCCATTGCTCTGAGGAGCAGATTCAGAGCCGAGGTCTCTGTTGTGCACAGGGCCAGGGCAGCCATGGCTGAGCTTGAGTTAACTCCACTTGAAATGAAATGTTCAGGCTTGACAAACCCAAATGCAGTGTTTTGATGTGACCCGACACAAAATATGCTGTAGTCAATATCTTCCTATGGAAAATATTGATTTAGTATGAAATCTGTGGGGGGGGAGTGGAGGGGCTTGGTGGAAAAAGTTATTCATGTGAAATTTTCAATCAATTCCAAGTACAATACAGCAAACTATTTTTCTTTAAGAGTTCATCTATTGATTCAACTCCTTGTCTTCTGGAGCTTTTGGAGACTCACATAAAGTTCCTTTATCCCCTGTTCCCAGACTTTAACATCTGCAAAATGATAATTTGTGAAATTATTTTCAAGTGAAACCATATTTTTGCATCCTGTGTTAATATTAGCAAACTTTGGCCTGACTTTCATATCAGAGGAGTTATTTTAATGTATCAAAGCTGATTAATTTTCTTAGTAAATTTCCTGTTCCCGATATAAAGGACTGTCAGGGAACTTTAACACTCAAGTAATCAGACTTTAAATTGCACATAAATGACTTTCCATTAGCTTTTAGGAGCTGTCAGCATGCACATCAAAAATAAACCCACTAATTGTGATGAGAAGTTGACATCACACAGGCTGCTAGATGCGAGATTAAATTAATATTTTTGTCAGGAAGGTGCTGAGACGTTTCCAAAATTACTCTTTGGTAACCAGGCAATCAGTGTTATCCCATGGTGCAGCATCAATGTCAGTAAAAATGATTTTATATACAATGAAATGTTGCTTTCCTGTACTTTTCTCTATCCCACACTGTTGTACATAAACTGAGGAATGTTCCTCCTCTGTGGTTGTGTAGGAAGTGACCAAATAAGGTGCCTTTGGAGTTACTCTTTGATATATAAGCTGTATTTGATACAGTTTTCTTGATTAAAACAAAGCTTTTTGATTTAGCTAGTTTTTTCTATTCTATGCCCTTAACTTGACTTTTAATATTTTTAGAAAAATGAGTATTACTTAGTTGTTTTTCTATACTTTATTTTTGTAGATGAACATTTTTATGTCTGGAAACTGGAAGGCAATGATATGATTCTGTTGTGATTGCACACAGATTGTGATTTCTTTTTTTATCCATAAAACTACAAAACACAGCAACCAAAGGAAGCCATTGGACACTGCCAACCAGCACAGGCTGTGGTTTTGCCAAAGGACAGACTGAAGTGTTTAAAGAGCCTTCTTCTCTTGTTCCTGTGCTGAGTGGAGCTCTCCTGTAGTGCTGAGCTGCTGCTTGAAGTTTTAGAACAGAAAGTGCTGACTGAATCTGTTTACATACATGTGCACTTCAGCTGAAACTTCAGCTACTTCTTTCCCTCAGCATGTCCATCTTTGTGTCTGTAGATTTTAGGGAGGCTTTAATTCTTTTAACTCCTGATTAATGGGTTCCTTGTTAATATTTGTCCAGCCTCCCTGGGAAGTGAAGTGTTCCTTTGGCAGTGGTCTGGAGGTTGTTGGCTGCCCTCTGGCACTGCAGCTCAAACACAGACTGAGGTGTGAGGGCCTCTTGCAAAAACTGATTTCTGCTTCACCTTTGGCATCTTTCAAGCTGCTCATTTTGGGAAAATGACAGTGCCCTCTGGAGCTCTTTGCTGGCTCTTCTCCCGGGACATGGGAGGTGCCTTGGCCCGCAGGACAGGCTGACTCTGAGGACACTTTCCCCACGGCACCAGGCACGTTTTCCATGTGGCAGCTGGCAGCCCTTGCTCTTGAGCCTGTCACTGGGTTCCTCCCGGTGTTTGGAAGGCCCTTCCCTGGCAGCACACACAGAGCAGGGATGAGCACACCCTCGGAGCAGGGCTGGGATGAGGGCTCTGTCCTGCTGGGAAGGCCACTTTCCCTGGGTGCCAGCTGTACCAAGTGCTCCCTTCTCTGGCCATGACAGTTTTCCTCCCCAGCAGCTCTCCCCAAAGTGCCAGAGGCAGCAGCAGCCCAGGACATTCCCATGCCTGAGCAGGAGAATGCATTCCCATGTAGACAAAAAAGAATGTTTCTGAGAGGATTATTAACAGGTAGGTATGGGTGTTTAGGGCCTTTTGGCTAGCTCTGGCCCCCCCAC
>VYXF01002574.1:227764-261150 GCA_013397295.1 Polioptila caerulea | reverse complement strand
CGAGGTGTGGGGGGATTCTCTGTTTCAGGGCCTATCACTTTAGGCCTTCTCAGAGACTTTCGGGGCTTGGGGAGGGCCGTCAAGCCCAGGACAGGTGGGGGAGGAAAGGTACAACCAAGTACAAAAATACAAGGGTACAAGGAACAAACCATCAATACAAATTTGATTACAAAGCACACCACTACAGGTAGGGATCAGCTTTTCCCTTTTTCCTGTAGGGATCAGCTTTTCCTTTCTTCCTGTGTCTGCTGGGGCAGCCAGGGCTGAGGGGAGGGAATCAGGGGTGTCCCTTCAAGCAAGGACCCCCCAGCTCCCAGCCCAGCTTGGCAGGGCAGGTGAATCTCCTGCCACGAGTGCCTGCCCTGCCCTGCCCTCACACAGCCCCCAGCTCTGTCCCTGGCTGGTGAGCCCAACAGTTCCAGCTTCTTTTAGTCTAATCAGGGACCATAAATGTGCCTGAAAGTTAGCAGGGAATGGTTTATTCAAGCAGCTGAGTTTCCTGCTTTGCTCTTAAATTTTCTTCTAGCAAATGATGGGTTCTCCCACCCATATTATTCATTTTATATGTTGAATTATTTTAGCAAATAATTCTTGGTCTGCAGGGTACTATAGACAGTTAACTGAGAAATTCTGGTATTCAAAGTGATTTATGTGACACATGATTCATATAATGCAGTTTCTTCTTCCAGACTGGGAGTAATTACTAAAAAATGTCGGGTAGAGATACAGACAATACTGTACTAATTAAAAGTTTGCATTTTGGCAAGGTTGTTTTGGCAAGTGATCAACTATAAACGTGATGAACAGCTAATGTAAATACAGTTTCCACGTAATGAAATACTGGATGAAATATTCTTAAGAACATTTGTGTTTTGGTTTTTTTGTTTTTTTTTCTGGTATTTGCCTCTCACCTAGTTTACTTCTAATTCTAAAAGTGTGTATTAACGCTTATGCAAGGTTAGTTTAGTTGGCAAGGAAATTTGTTCTATGCTTATATGTTAAACAAAAGTTAAACCAGGCTTCTGTACAGAGACTTTGGGAGACGAGGGACAGTTTCCTCTGAAATTATGTATTTTCCTGGTCAATCATAATAAAACCTTATGCTTATCTTTGAGAATTTTTCAGCATCCAAAAAACCCAAATTGTGGTAGAGTGGTGATAATGAACATCCCGAGAGAGAAATTTGCTAAAAGTGGCTGTCACACACAAGTAAACCAACACATTTTAAACAGTCATGTCCATATTGTTGAGATAATTTGCATAACTGATTGTGAGAAAGGCTGGAAATGAAAGATTATTTTCTCTTACTGGAATCTGAATGATGTAAATGAAAATGAAAAACCCCATAAAAAAAAAATTAGTCTTTCTTAGAGTAGACAGCACTGAAAAAATATTTTTCATATGGAAAAGATATGCTTTGATACAGTGTCTAAACATCTCCAAAATTGCTGTGCTCAATGAAACCATGGCAGATACAGAGAGCAGAACCTGACCTGGTCTCAGGGAGCAGAATGACTCTGAACAGCCTGGCCACACAGAATTCATTTTAACATTAATTTCTCATCTATAGGATGGGTAAGACCAAAAGTTAACGTGTGAATGCAGCAAGCCCTAAGGAACAGAATGTTAACACACTAAACACAGGAAGCAGAGAAATTCTCTTTTTCCTTTGCAGTGCTGTAGCTTTGGTGAGCAGGCAGATCATTATTGAAAGAAAATAGCATCAGCAATACCTGATGCTGCCTTTCAGGGGCCATAAAGGGCTGTGCAAACCTGGGCTGATAGAGCTCCTTGTGTCTCAGGCAGCCCTGCAGGCAGATAAAAAGCATTATCCCTTCCCAAAGGGGCACTGGAAGCAGAGAGGACTGAGATGTGTTTGTGATGTCCTGACAGGGACCAGGGACAGCAGTGACAATGCTCTCAGGTTTTGCTGTCCCAGTCCCTTTGGCTCAGAACTGGTGCCCACGGCTGTGCCCAGCTCCCGGGGGAGCAGCAGAGGTGTCCCCAGGTGTCCCCAGGTGTGTCCCCGGGTGTGTCCCAGGTGTGTCCCCGGCTCTGTCCCCGGGTGTGTCCCCGGGTGTGTCCCCGGGTGTGTCCCCAGGTGTGTCCCCAATCCCCAGGTATGTCCCCAGTCCCCGGGTGTGTCCCCCGTCCCCAGTTGTGTCCCCGGCTGTGTCCCCAGGTGTGTCCCCAGNTGTGTCCCCAGTCCCCAGGTGTGTCCCCAGTCCCCAGGTGTGTCCCCAGTCCCCGGCTCTGTCCCCAGGTGTGTCCCCTGTCCCCAGCTGTGTCCCCAGGTGCTGTTACCTCTGCTCCCGTTCCCCTCGTGGCCCTGCCGCGCTGCCGGGGCTCCTGTGGGACGGGAGCTGAGGGCCCCCAGTGACCACGGGAACTGGGGAGGTCCTCAAACCTTAGTGACACTGAAAACAGCTGGCTAAGGAAATCGTGCAGCTTTTGACTCAGAGGAAAGGTTTTTTTTTTCATTTTCAGATGTAATTTGTGGCCAGCAGAACTCAGTGTTTCTGTGTCTGTCACATGTCCCCTGCAAGGCACAACGATCTGAACAGGCCTTTCCTGAGAACACTCTGCTGCTTCTTCCTTCCCACATTACTGAGCTGATTTCAACAGGCCTCGTGTCTGACAACCTGAGCTGGATTTTTGGTTGTTCTTGTGCCGATTTTATGCATGTGAGCAGTGATTTCCACTGATGATTAAACAGTCTGGAGTGCAAATGCCTGCCTGGAACTGGTTCTGAAATGCCATTTTGTATGCAATGATGGTACCTTTAAGTAAATAGCCTCTGTGATGGCTAAACAATCCAGAGTGAAAATGCCTGCCTGAAAACCGATTGGAAAATGACATTTTCTATTTGGGATAGTTCCTTTGAATGAACAGACACTTCAGAGATATCTTAAGCAAACTTGCTACTTGAAAAATATCAGTGTTGTGAGAGCACTTGTGGCACTGCTTGGTTTTTGGTGTTGATGCTGCAGCAGTGTATAAACACAAGTGAGGACATAATTCAGCACTTCTGATTTTTGCTCCTCGTATTTTCTTTCCAGGGAAAAGGAGAAATATTTATAATCTGAAATCACTTTGTGATTTGAGCTTCTAGTTTCTGGTAGGTCTAGGGGAAATTTATTAATGATTGTTTTTCCCTGTCTGTTCAGGTCACCAGAAAGCTTTCCTGGATGATGCAAAATACAACTTCATCTCATGAGTGGATAGAGTCCCCAGCTAGGACAGATTTCTCTTTTGGAAATGAAGAAATTTGGCTATAAAAGACCTGCAAATACTTGCTTTGTATGCAATAAATGTTTATTCCCTTGGTGGAAAGCAGGCAGCCAAATTGGGCTCCAAGTGTTTCTGTTGTCTCAGATACAGAACTGGGAAGAAAATGAGGGAGGCAAGACCTGCTTTGGTGGTTTTTTTTGGTGGTTTTTTCCCCCTTATTTTTATCTTCTTTTTTTTCCTTTCTTTTTTTTCCTTTTCAAAGAAACAAAGCCACTCTCCAAGCTAGTGGGTGACACTAAACTTGTGCCCTAAAGATGGATGAGCAGCAAAAATGAATCTACCCAAAAGTCCTCCCAGACACCCTGACACCCCTGCTTGCATTTTAGTGAGTGATCTGCTGGTTTAAAGTGCTGCAGTGAATCCTGAGAGAAGACAGAATGTGAGCTGAAAAATCAGAAGTGTATGGTCCGAGAAGATTTTGGTAGTAAACAGAATGAGTGAGGAAGGAAGATCCCTTTTGTTCCTTGCTGATAAATCTGAGTTCTGTCAGACAGTGAAGCACAAGGCCCAAAATCTCAAAGGTGGAAGGATTTTTGCTGGTTTCTCTTAATTCTAGTTAAACTTCTTGTAATATGCATTTTCTAAAAACTTTCAAAAGCATACTTGCAGTTTGGAGGGTGCTGTCTATGCTCCTACCCTACTTGTATCCAATAAAGAATGGACAAAGTTATTTATTGAATGTGTGTTCTGGTGTAGGTTCAGATTCAATTGCCTGTTCATAAATACACATTTGTTTGGCTTAGCTCTTGATTTCCCTTTACATAACACCTGCACAGCTTAGAATCAGCTCTGAATTTGGCTTCTGTTAGAATTCAAGAAAACCTCAAAGAGTCTCTTTTCCTGGAAGATTTAGGAGAGATGGGCTGATAGATTGTGCCTGGTGGTCCTGTATTATTTTGGTACCTGTAGCCTTTTGTGGATAGTGTTAATTTAAATTTGTCTGGGGATCTGAAACCCTTCTGTTTGTGGAAATGAATCTCTTACATGATCTAATAAAAGAAGACCTGGAGAGCCTGTACAAAAGTGTGCAACTTCCATGTAGGTCGAGAAAATCTAGGACTTATTTTTCTGTGTCATGTCAAAAATCTTACCCAGGAACATGAACCACCCCAGAGGGGCTTCTCCTCTGGGTCACGTGCACAAGCTCTGATTCCTATTCTCATTTTTAATAAAATAATTTTCCTGTCAATCTGTAGTTATCTGCTTTTTATCTGAGTTTCTTTCTTGTAAATCTGGTAATTGAGAAGCAAATTAAATTTATGTTAATGTTTCACATACTGGACTGCTCCTGGACCTTAAGGAAGGGCTGTTTTTGGACCAGCTAAATGAATAATTCTTGAATGACTTCTGTTGTTGAAATGACAGTGCACTCTTGAACTGAGGGTTGTTTGCTGTGGATGGCAGATATGATGGAGGTAAAACAATGCTTTGAAGTCATTAAAATGAGCAGTGACAGACTTTCTTCTCATCAGATTAGCAATGCAGCTAATTGTTGTCTTAAGGGATGAGTGTTTTCCTGTGATCATCCTGGTATGTCCAGCAAGAAATCCCCAGTCTTGGTAAATCTGCTGACCTTCTGCCCAGAAGAGAAACACAGGTGAAGGTCTCAGAGCCACACTCAATCTGAGGTGAGCTTTAACAATGTTCCTCATTTCCCACTCTCAGCATGCAGATTGTGCCTGGTGCAGAGTCCCTGGCTTTGCTCATTTTTTGTGGTGTTAGTTGTCACCACAGAAGCTGTAGAGACACTTGAGAGCTGATGAGAACCAGTTTGGAATGGGACAGATACAGAGCATGAAGCACTGATGTGTGCTGGTGCTGCTTGAGGGTTCTGACTCTGGCCTTTCTCCTATAGTCACATAATGCTTTACTTGCCCTGAAGAATTCCCAAAATGGATTAAAGTCCTTTAAATAAGTGATATTGTCCAGACTTTCAGCACATAAAGCCTTTTACTTCATGTACAAATATGTCAGCCCAAAATATAACCAGGGATAAAATATGCTTAAGCACAGTGCCCAGTATAAACACAGCTGCTGAAATATTTTGAAGCTCATTTGTGATTAAATTATTAGAAAAATTTTTGATTTTGTTTTATAGCAAATGAAAATATTATCATAAACAGAACATTTTGGCTTTCCTTTAGCTGTTGACAGCATGGATTCCCATGGAGTTTAAGGTCACAAAACACTCTGCTGCAGCTCTTTACAGCCTCTGGTCCCTGTGAGCAGGTTTATGAGGGCTGAGTGAGGAGCAGGGTTGTTCTGGTGTTTAGGGAACGTGCTCAAACCCACAGGCAGAGTTTGGGAGTTGGCATGGAATATTCTCACCTCATCACCACTGTTGCACAGGTTCTGTGCTCTCTGGTTTTGAGCATTCCATTTATTAAGATCAGAAATCCCACAATACCTATGACTGGTATGATTTATTTACTTTGCAGATGTTGCAGGGGTGAAACAATCAAATGACAGAAAATTTGCTCTCGGCCACTTGTCTTGTGGTGACAGTTGTCAAATGTTTTTGAAGCCAGAGCCATTCTGGGGGTTAACTCTGGGTTAAATGCAGCCCTTCTGCTCTGAAGTGAGCTGATAAGATGGGTGGGTTCACTCTGCACGCATAGTTTGGAACTGCAGACATTTCCCCCTCTGAATTCCTTGTCCAAGATAAAGAGGAAGATACCTCCCATCTGGATTAATTATTGATAAAGACAGATGCTGAAAATAATGATGAAGTGCCAGTGTTGCAGACAGGCAAAGAACTTCTTCTCTTCCTTGCATCCAAAAGCAAATTCCAGAGATGATCTGGTATAAGTCCCCTGGGAAGGGACTCTCTCAGTCTCAGTGACATATTTAAATTGCTGTAGATCCTGCTTTTTTTTTTTTTGCTTCCTCTGAGCCAATGTCCTTTTGCTTATCCCTGACTGAGGCTGGGTGGGACAGAGAGAGGTGCAGGAGTCTCACTGAGACCCNTTTTTTTTTTCTTCCTCTGAGCCAATGTCCTTTTGCTTATCCCCAGCTGAGGCTGGGTGGGACAGAGAGAGGTGCAGGAATCTCACTGAGACCCCTCATCCTTAGCACACCCCCCCCTCCCCCAAATGCTGTTTGATTTTTGGGGAGCAGGAGGAACTTGAGAATCCTCCAAAAATTATTTGCTCATTCCACTGTGGAAGTGGAATAGTTTGTGCCTCTTGGAGGTGTTTGGGATCACTGAAAAATTTCCCCAGCCTCTCTGACCAGAAGCTTTGCTCCTTACAATAAATTGTGTGCACCTTTCAGACTGGGTCTGTTTTGGTGCTTCCCCTGGTTAGCTCAGCTCTACACAGCTTGGCTGAAGCTGCCACTGAGTGTTTCAGAATCTGGCCAAGCTGAAAGAATATAAGATACATATAAGAATAATGTATTGAAGAGTTTTCTCCACTTCCCCTTTGCTTTCACATGAATCCTTAATATCAAAGAGGCCTCCTAGCACAGAGCTCCAGCTGAGCCCCCCTCATTAAGGAAAAGTCTCCAACCTTTGAGGAACCACTTGCAATAAATATGATTTTTTTAAAAGTATGATGTAGCTGTGTTTACAGCAGATAAGATTTTTTTCCTCCATGTTTTTCTTTAACAAAAGCTCATGAGCAAAAGTATCTGTGTGGAACATGAGCATCGTGCCCAGGTCACTGTAATTAATATTTACTGCCCTAACAGAAATCCACAGCAGAGGAATGCTGCTTAGCTGGCCATGTGTACTCCTTCCTTTGTCCAGGGTGTTCTCTGGGGTAACTGAATGCATTAGTGTTTCCTCTGAAAATTAATGTTGTAGCAGATAAAGAAAGCATGCACTTATTTATAAATCTCTTGTTTTCTGTCTGGGCAAGAGGCTTAAAACCCAGGGTGTGTCTGGGTAGATTTTGTTTAGTGTTCTGTATTTTTCTCCCTTTTTAGAATGTCTCATTCAAATGTCAGTTCATTCTTCTCTATTTCCTGCCCTTATCCAACAAGACTTGTAGACCAGGCTTAATTAACTTTAAGACCTTTTTTGTCCATTCCTATAGTTACAGTCCTTTCCTGGAACATTTCCATTGTATTATCTCCATGGGTTGTGAGATGATGCAAATGATATTATTACTGCTCTTGTGAATTTACAATGAGTCTCAACAGTTTTAGTTACAGCTTAGCTCTCGTCAGGAAAATTCCATCTTTAAATCAAAATAAAACTAGGGGAGTGAATTTCCAATTTAATGTGCTCATAAAGGAAAGCTGGAGAGCCTGAAAATACAGGCCTCAGACACAGAGAAGCTTAAAAAGATGAGGAAAGCTGTTGTAAATTGTGTGACTCTCTTCTGTGTGGATTTGTTTCTGGGTGGGAGTAGTTGTGATTTAATGAAGATATTTCTTAAGCTGAGGTGGAAGATTTTTTCTCTTCAGAGGCTGTGTAAGCAGAAGATTTATTCCTGCCACAGCTCATGTTTTAATCAGAGCTACTGAAACCCCCCTTCTGGTGTGAATAAACCCTTTTCTTCATCTGGAGAAGCTGCAGGTCAGCCCATATGATGCAGCTCACCTCTTCACAGCAGGGCAATGAGAAAAACATATTCCACAGAGAAATGTGTCCCTTTCTTCCTGTTTGGGACTGAAGTCATGCCCAAGTACAACTCAAGTAATCCAGCATCTATTCTAATCCAAATCTTTTACCAAAGCTGCTGCTGGCAAATCCAGTGTACAAAGCAAAGGTGTTTGTTAAATGGTGCCACAGAGAATGGAGCTCTGTGATAGTTCTGTCTGTGTAAAATGAACCCACTGCAAAGAGCATTCCAGCTCTCCCACTCTCTGCTTTCTGCCCTCACTTCTTAATTCGTGTATCTGGAGTACACTGACCATCTGAATGATGCTAAAATGTGCAATCATTGCTTGTGCTTTAGTGAGAACCTAAACCCCTAAATTAGCAGCACTGAGCAAACAGCCAATATACAATAATTCATTGTAGATTTGGGAGCTAGAGGAGCTGTTGAAAACTCTGATCCATTATTATTAATATTGTTTGCTTGGCCTAATCCTAACATAAAATCACAGAATTGTTAAAGTTGGAAAAAGACTTTAAGATCATCAAGTCATGAGTAAACTGATTTTCTTGCAGACAGAGCATTTATACCTGAAAGANACAGCCAATATACAATAATTCATTGTAGCTTTGGGTTCCTAGAGGAGCTGTTGAAAACTCTGATCCATTATTATTAATATTGTTTGCTTGGCCTAATCCTAACATAAAATCACAGAATTGTTAAAGTTGGAAAAAGACTTTAAGATCATCAAGTCATGAGTAAACTGATTTTCTTGCAGACAGAGCATTTATATCTGAAAGATAATGACAGCAAAATCCAGAGAGATAAAGCAAATCTCTTTTGAATTCAGGTCTGGGGCTGGAGGTAGAGAGAGGGACTATCCCACAAACAGAATGGAGAAGCCAGCCTAGAGCTCTGTGCCAGTGGGGATTCTGCTGAAGGAGCTGAGCCCATCACAGGAACAATTCCCATCAATGGCAGGATTTCCTATCATTTGCAGGAAGCAACACCAGGCTCTTGGTCTCCTCAAGCCAAAAACTGCAAGGAGACTTTTTGCTCCTTGAGGATTCCCAGAATACAAATTCACAGCAGATAGCATTGTTAAAGGAAGGGGAAGAGGAAGATTGGTGCTACCAGAGAAAACTGGACAAAGGCAGGAGAAAGAATTTGAGTGCATCCTCAGGTGGAAGTGGAATTTCTCTTCCCACTGTCATGCAGATTGAGGCCAAGGGCCCCTGTGTGCTGCACTGACCCACCCTGTGCCTGGTGAGCTCTGCCAGGTGTCAGGGGCACCACTCCGGGTGCTGCTGGTGGGTCTGGGAGGGAGCAGATGCAGAGAAATGGGTGACTTCAGTGGGGACAAAGCCAGAGGTGTCACTGCTGGCTTGTGGCTTTTAACAGGATGTGTCACAGAAACAGAGGCCTCTGTCACCTCAAGTTGTGGCAGAGGATGCTGGGGAAACTGGACAGGAACAGAAAGGTCTTGGGATAATAAAAGTGTCCTTTTTGGGATTTGAAAATGAGGAATTTAAAACATTTTTGCCTTTTTGTCTACCTTTAACTACGATGGTGCTCTGTTAGTCCTTGCATTTCAGGCAGCAATGTTGGGGCAGAAGAACACTCCTTTCTCTCTGCTACTCTTTGGGAAGGTACCTGTGCAATGTCCCTAGTTTGTTCAGGTAACCATGCTTGCCTTTCTCTAAAATATCAATCATTTTTCACTATAAGTCCTGGATAGCACTTGCTAGGGTTTTCACATGCAGCTGCTAATCTGTTGTAAGAGTTTTGCTCTCTGTCTCACACAAAAATACTTGTCTGGAGAAAAGTTTTCCAGACTATTTGTTCACCTCTTGACTCTTTCTGGTTTTCAGATTATAAACCTTTACAGGATTATTCTCAGAGTACCAAAACTGAAGTGTAGGCAATGCAATGGAAGGATAAGTTGCCTTTATGCCCTTCTCCTGTCTTTGCCAGCCCTGGGAATGCCCAGTCTTGAGGTGCTCCAGGTCCTGTGAATGTCCTAATTAGCACCTGGGGGGGCTGGGCCCCAAATCTCCCTGCCTGCCAACAGATGTGTATAGCAGCAAATGCACAGATCAGACCCATGGCACAAACAACCTCCATTTCAGGAGATGGGAGAACTTACTTAACATATTCAGCAAAAGCTGGCATTCAAAATATAGCCAGTTCCATTCTTATTGACAGATCAGAAATTCAGATGCAGATGAGTGAAAATCAAACGAAAGGGGCTAATTTGTATTCCTGCACTGAAGAACTGCAAACAGGTTCTTCACAATTTTTTATTAATTTTTCATATTCCAAAGCCAGCCTCACTGCAGAATTCGGGAGGTGCAGGGGTGAGTGGTGTGATGAGGAATTCATTCTGTGCAGGTCTCTGGGGACAGCCCAGGTTGAACCCTGGGCATGGTTGGGGCCCCAGGAAAGGGGCTCTGTGCACAGCAAAGGGCACAGGGAGCTGTGGCACAGCCAGAGACGTGGCAGGAGCTAAGGGCTCAGGAGGGAGAGCAAGACTTTGGCACTCTTGGACTGTGAGGGGATAAAAGCCCAGGGGTTCCTTGGCTGGGAGCCCTCCTGGCAGGCACCAGCTCAGGCTGTTCTGTGTTCCTGCACTGGGAATAAAAGGCTTTATGGCATGAGAGGTCTCAGACTGCCATGGGAAACCTGGGCTGGAACCTGGCCTGATGGAGGACGTGTGTGGGGAGCCAAGTGGGACCTGTTGGCTCCTGGAGCTGGGAAGGGGCTCCAGCCTCTGCAGGGACACTCTGGGGTGGGAGTGGGACTGCCTGAGTCCCTCCTGAGGGACAGGGGTGGACATGGCTGGACAGGGGACTTTCCTGAGCTGGTGTGCCTTCATTTCTAAACCATGCCTTCATTTTGCACAGGTTTATTCCCAGCTTTACTTGGTGGGACCCCTGGGTTTGCAGGGGCTCTGTGCCTGGGCTGGGGACAGGCTCTGGAGCAGGATCCCTGGAAGCTCCTCAGCAGCACAACTGGTGGCTTGTGGCCATGACAGTGACACTGGAATGTTTGTCACCCCTGCAAGGCCCCTGGCAGAGCAGAGCCCTGAAGGGAAACCCACAGGTGGATCCAAACCCTCTTCTCACGGATCAAAAGGGGGTCCAGCTCTGGGCTTGCCATGGTCAGTTCCCCTTCAGCTTTCAAGGCCTGTGTGGGAACTGTTCTGGTGATTGTGAGCTGGGCACCTCTCTGTCCTAGAAAATCCACAGTCTGCACAAATAATCCCTGTCTGCTGTGCTCAGGGAAGGGAAGGGAAACCACTCAAACCAGTGCTGAGAGGTTTTTGGTTTGTAAACTCACAAGGATAACAAGGGAAACACATTTGTTTTTTTAAAAAAGAAAGACATCAAAGTAATTTAATGCCAAACAAATTTCTCACAAAAGGAACCTCTTATTTTCTTCTTGGCACTAACATTGGAAACTCTGAATTAAACTTGTAGAACCTGAGAAGAACCTGGAATTATGATTAAAATACAATAAAGATTCCTCACAGAAAGCTCAGCTGCCAGAAATAATCATTCACCTTGATTCTGTGAACCTCTGCTCTTTTAGAAAACATGAAGTATTTTCTGGCCTGATTTAAGCCTGTAGTTCTGTAGACACATATGTAGACAAGAAAAGAGAATTTTACAAAAGTTTTTCTGTTTTGAATTTGAAATATTAATTGAAGTAATTGGTTTATGGATGGACAGTGAAGTCCTTTGTTCCATAAGTGCTATAAATCAGAGCAGTTTCTGACCCATAGCCCGTGATTTTTACCTTTATCCTGTTTTCAGAGCAGTTTCCCTCAGCAGAGGCAGGATGTGGAGCAAAGCTGGCAGCAGAGCTGTTAACTCTGCCCTGCCTCAGCTGCCTCTGTGCCCCACATCCACAATCTGTGAGCTGCACGTTGCTCAGGCTCTTCTTCCAGGACACAATTGCAGTGTTACCATTTGTTTTAAAAATGTTTAAAGAACAGTTTTATAGTCTTCTCTTAAAGAGCAAAGCTTTGGGAAATGCTTCCTGTTGCATTGCAGTGCAGCTGTAGCAGTCTGAAAAATAACCCAGGTTTATGGCTTTGTGGGCAAAGAAGGAATGATATTTTAATTGAGTTTTATCCTTTGCTTTCAAATTAATTTATATTATTGCTTATAAATTCACATTCCTCTCTCTAGTATACTGTACTATTCTAAGGCTTTCCTATGCTAAATGCATCCTGTGTCCTTTTCTCCCATGGGTCACCCTTTATTTAAGGATAAAAAGTACCTCCTGGAGATACCAGAGATAAATTTCAAGTTAACATTTCTGAGATTTGTTTTGGGTATATGGGTTGTTGTCACCAGGCACAAATTAACCTAAGAGGAGAAGCTTTTGTAAATCATTGGAGCATCCTTGCTTTTGTCTAATATATTTTCCTGCATGAACATCTATAATATTGTGTGCTTTTACAAATGCTGATCTCATGATTTATATTCACAGGAGGCAGGGACACATTCATTAACGACACCTTTGTTAACTGCAGAAACAGCCAGCTTGGAATGTTTTTGGGAGCTAAGAATGGAAGAGAATTTCTCACAGAAATTCATCTTCTTCCATATCTTTTTTCCCTTGCTTTTCTTTCCTTCCTTTATCTTTATTACAGCATGACAGCCAGCACAGTGAGGTGCTGTGCACACTGACAGTCCCACTATTGCAGAATAGATTTCTTACAGAAAAAACACAATCACTTCATCTCTTATGCATAAATGCTTTGTCTCTGAAAGCTGTACAGCAAGCTTGTTAGTTCAGGGACCTGCTACACTGGCTCTAGGACAAGATAAAAGCCTTTTCAACCAACTTTTTGTGTCAAGCTACTGTGCATAAAATAACTCATCAGGAAAAAAAATGGGTCTTTTTGAACCACTGAGATCAAGAATCCTCTGGAATAAGAATTGCTAGTCTTTTAGAGCAGGGTCTGTAAAACCTGGTACTCCAGAGTTAGGGTGTTAAAGTACCTGGGATGCTCTAATTTTGCAAATTAGGAGATCAAATCACTGACCTGAGTTTGCATAAACTCCCCTCTTAGTTTTAAACAGATATCCCAGAGCTGGCCAGTGCACCCTGTGGCTTTCACCTCGGCCCTGGGCACAGGAAAGTCACCCACCTTAAAGACAGACCCCAAATCCACCCCCACTTCAATAAAACCTTTGCATCAAATCGCAGCCCAGTGCACCCCTGCTCTCTGCAAACAGTCCTGGAGCTGCAAGTGTCCACACCATGAGTGAAATCCCTTCCCAAAGGCTTTACAGGTGCAACTGGCACCATAATCTCCACCTCCTTTCCATTATGAACGAACGTCGGCAATACAATCTAAATATTACAAAGCAATACCCAAAAAACCCATGAAATATCTATCTTTTTAAAAACAATCTGGGAATATTATGGTATAGCCCAACAAAACCAGAGATTTTCCTCTTCCAGTGTCAGTTGTAAACAGCTCTGCTGTTTGTACTTAACTTGGTGTGGGTGCCATCAGTTTAAGGCCCAAAGGATTTGGTGGATATGTATAAAATTCCCAGCCCATTTGCTGGTAATTCTTAAATTATTTAAGACATTCAAAAGTAATTTGGGTGGAGGTAAAAAACCCTTTGAAATGAACTTCATGGCTGAAGGACAGAAAATAACATTTATCTCTTACCCGAGTCCAAGGTGGCGGAGCTTCGGTCTGGTACCAAATCAGGCAAACTAAACCCCACAGTATCCCAAAATGTTAAACAGAATACAAAAAATGAAGATGAAATAGAAAAATCCACGTCTCTTTTCGTTAAGCAATGCTGGGAGTGTACAGCTCTCCAGTCTCCAAGGTTTTCCAGCTGGGAGTCAGCCTTTTCCCATCCTGCATCCCGGCATCCTGTTATTGTTCCAAGTCTTACTAATACAGTGAGAAAAGGGAGTGGAGGAAACAAGATAAACTTAGCCTTATTATTGCTCTATCTACTTACTTGTTGCTGACTCTAATGAGGGAACTGAATAAAAGGAAACTGGCTCTGAGAGAAACACCAGAGCTGGTCTGTTATTTTGTATTGTTTTAGAGAGAGTCAGGAGCTTGCAAATATCTGAGAGGAACTTTTGGTGTTTGACACCTCATCAGTGCAGACTATGCCTGCTTTGCACAAAAAGAATTTTCAAAGCAGTTTGGAAGTGTCCTATCTATAAGAATTTTTATACCTGGAAGCCAAAAAAGTAGAGCCCTCCTGTTAATGAGACTGGGTTCCTGCTAAGCTCGGTCAGTGCTAGGTGTAAAGATGAAATTTCATCGTGTTTTTCACAGGTAAAGTAAAGACCTGAGGAACAAAGCAGTGTAGGTAGGCCTTGCAAAAGGAGAAAATGTTCATAGCATCTTGATTATGGTGAATTCTAAGTCTGGAGACCACTCAGGGCACACAGAAGGGGAAACTTCAGTGTTAAACTGAGCACAAGGGTGTAGCTCTTGGCATTGTGCACTACAAATGAAAGAGCATTTTTTTTCACTAAATAATGCAGAAGAAAAATGAGAAGTCTGAGGCTTACTCAAAATGCACTCTTAGGAATGACTTATAATAAATGTAGGCAAATGTTCACTGTATCTTAAGTATGACTTCAATAATTTTAATTATTGAATAAAAGTTTTGATATTATTCCACAGTTAAATACTCTCTTGGCCCTATTTGTCATTGCAGTCCAGCACAAGTAGTGGCATTGATTTCCTGCCTTGTCAGAAGGCTGAGGTTGGTTAGATTGCTTCACATGTTCACCTGTTTTCATGGTGCACAGAAGTGAAGATGAATGGCTTCTGAATGAATTTGTTACATTAATTATTTAAAAAATGAAGACATTTTTGAAAGTCTTGTGTAAGGCGCTCAGAGAGTCCAGTTTCCTTGCAGGAAAAGAAACTGTTAAGTAAGATGTGTCCCTGCTGGGAGAGGAGCAGGGAGATGCTGATAAGGGTTTTCCAGGGATGTGCAGCTCTCTGGTCAGCTCAGCTCCCTGATAATCTGGTGCCTGCAGCAGACAAGGGACCCAGATAGAATTTACCCTTGCAAGTGGCTCCAACTGCATTTCCAGCCCTTTGTACCTCTGATGTCCCCTTGTGGGGCCTGGGGCTGAGGGTGACATTCAGCTGCTCCAAGAAAGGAGGAGGGGAGGGAGCCATCCCTCTGCTCAGAGGGAAAAGAGGAGACCCCAGAGCTCTCTCTGTGTGCCCTGAGGCCACAGGCTGAGGTCGTCCAGGCCTGTTTCAATGCCTGCTAAATTACCTTCCTATTATCTGATTTGCTTCATCTCCCCCAAAAAGTTCAAGGCAAGAGGGGAGAAAGTTTCTAAAGGCCTTTTCACATGCTCTGCTTCCGAGCTCAATAGAAAACTGGAAACCTTGTGTAAGTTTAGGAGGAAGATATTTCCATTGAAATTTCAGAGACTTGATTTACTATCTAAAACCTTCCCATGATGCTTTATAGATTTCATCTCCATTGAACTGATTCTTTAGGTTTCTTTTCTGGCTGCGAGGAAAGGTCCATTGAGATTTTATGGAAAGAAGAGCCAATTCTTGCAGCCCCCTCCCACCAGCAGCAGAACTCCTGATGGCTCAGAGTGCCCCGTGCCCTCTGGTTGATCCCAGATGTTTGCCCTGCTGTCCCTCCCAGGCAGTGAATGTCACCATGTTTTAAAGCTGCTGACACAAAATGCTGGCAAGCAGCATTTCTTGTGGATCTTAGACTTTCAGACTTTATCATTGAGGCCAAATCATAAGACTTTGGAAAAAATTCCTTGGTGGCTCATGCCTTTCGCAAGCCAGAGGGTAATGTCTCAAAAATACTATTAATTCACACTAATGAGAAAAAACGTTTGCATGATCAGACAACATCGGCAACATAATTAACTTTTAGTTGTGTGATTTTGTGTATGAAATATTTAACAGTCCAGCTTGTGGAATTGAAGGGAACAGGTAAAAAATAAGGTGAGGTAAAAAATAAATAGAAACCTTAGCACACACTGCGTGGCTCATGGATGGAGATGGTGGCATAAGCAAAAGGAATGATTCTTATTTACTTGGCATTTCATGGTGTTTTCCTGCTGTTCCTTTCTCCAAATGACATCAGGCCCTTTTCAGTTCTGCTTTGCTGTCTGAGTTTTCTTCCATGTTATAGCTAGCTGCCCTTACTGGATCATTTGCTTCTTTCCAGTGCTTTTCCCACAGATGTTCATTAGCTGCTGCTTTGGGACTCTGTGGCACCTGGGTCAGATATGTCTGGTTCAGATCAGCATCTCTTTCTGTGAAACTTTGAGTTTAGCCTGTGTTATTGAAATGCTGGAGTCTGAGCAATTTGTCAGACTAGTAAGGTTTAAAACAGTCTTCCCTCTCTTGAGTGATGGGGTAGAACTCAACTTTGCTTTACAGGTGCTTGTACATAGTTTGAATTTGACATTCCTGGGAATCTGAAGTAATAACTGTCATCTTGCTACTGCCGAGAGGAATAATGTGTTATAATGGGCAGAAACACAGCCCTCACTCCCCACGACTGATCTGTAAAATCTGACTGCACTCACTGTGCACAGACACCCATGAGGGGGTTAGTGTAAGTTACTGGGTTGAGAAGTGCACAGAATAAATATGAGATTAAAGCACCTTTCTTCGGGATTAGTTTTTCTCTTTTGCTGAGGAGATAGGTGCAGTGATCAGGAGCTCATTTCTCTGCTTGCCATGTACCCAGCAGAGCAGGCTGACTCATGCTTACAGCTTTGCTTTGGTTTCAGGTTTGTACTGCAGTGCTTGTTCACCGTCTCATCTGATCAGTGCTCTGGGAAGTTCTCCTCAAAGAATTCATGGAAAACATAGTTGTAGAAACAAGTTCATTGCTTTCCTAGCCAGCACAAATCCCAGAAAAGTGGATAAAGAAGCCCCATGCCTTTCACTGAGTGAGAGTTCTTTTCTTCACAAGTGATTTGAGTTATGGTGAAATTCCATATGATAAATAAGCCCTTTTTGATAAGCACAGTCATCAAAACCAACGAGAGCTATTGACACAGCTGCAACTAATAATCTTTTAATTTTCATCCTACTATCTGACTCTCACTAGGGAAGGATTTTATCCTTGGCAGTACAGCCCAAGAATGCTTTTGTAACAGTTCATAAAAGTTGGGTTTAGTAGTCTGTCCTGCTAAACCCAGCATGTTACAGGCGCTGTGCAAGTGAAGGGCTGCCAAGGTTGGGAATTCAGTCACAGCAGTGATTCTGTGTCAGGATTTTTCTGACCAGTTAGGAAATATGGTAGGGGAGAGCACAGGCTTTCCTTCAGTTATAAAAATAAACCCCAAATGCTAATTTCCAGCAGCTCAGCTAATCAGTGTAAAATCCCTCCCACCTGAAATGTGCAATTGTATCTGGCGGTTGTCTGCAGCCTCTCTGGAAGGACCATTACTTGAAGGTTAAAAAATAACAATTCCTGCTTCATGTGGAAGGCATAATCTCTGCAGCACGTTGTGTTGTTATTTCTGGGCCTTTAATCAGGGCAGTGCAGTGCTTTTAGTCATTTCCATTTGGTCACTGGTTTCCTTTCTGTCACAGCTTGAGGTGCACATCCTGGAGTGACTCTGACTCAGCTTCCTCTTGTCAGGTTTCTTAAACAAAGGAATGTAGCTCTGATTTGTTTTTTAAGGTGTTTCTTAAAAAAAAAAAAAAGAAAAACCTGCTGAAGAATTTTAGTCAAGGCTGGTGGAATTGGGTGTTTGTTGGGGAGGTGTGATAGCATCTGCTAAGATGTTTTCCATAGCCCTGTTTTGGCTGTACCACACTCATTTCATTACGCCAGATCTCTCATGGAAGGGTCAGCCCTATGCTCCTTAATGAGACCTCTGGCTTCATAAAGACTAATGACTGCAGGGTTTTTTCCTAAAATACTCAGCAGGGAATGATCCCAAACAATCTTGTTGCCTTGTTTGGAAATGCCAGGAATGATAGATGGTACAAAATGCACCCATATTGTACTAAAACTCTGTGACACCCTGAGGAGAAGCCATAAAATGGAACTGCGTCACCACTGCACTGAAGGAAGGAATCATGAATCCCTTTGATGTGTTCACTGAAGACACAGTCCACAGGGATTTGGAACAACAAGCCTGCAGGCTAACTCTGGCACACTAACCTTTACATGTGATTTCAGTTGGAAGAGCAGGTTTAATGTAGAGGTGTGAAGCTGATAAAAAGTTTTCCACAAATGTTTTTGATAAACAATCTTCATTTCAGTGAATTATTTTTTTCACCCAAAGAACATATCTATTTTAATTAGAATGCCCCTTAAAATAAAAACCCCAAACAAGGCAATCTGTTCCTAAACAAAAGGGATGAAAATTGCCACCTTTCATTCATGAACTCTGTTGTTTTGTTGTTGAAGCAGCCCAGCTCTCACCTGTGACTGGTGGTGGAAATGGGAGGTTCATGTTTTGCCATAGAGAAGTTCTCTCTGCTCTGCCAGATCTGAAATCAGAGGGAGAACATCCATCTCAATTTTTGGTAAAGACTGCAGTACAAACATTCTTTATGTCTGTGGCATTAATTTAAAATAACCCCAGAAGGAGAGTGTGCAGGAGATGATGTGGAACTCCTGGGGTGGCAGGAGATGCTGAGATTCTGAGGAGATGCTGAGGAGATTCCCTCTGGGAGCCCCACCTGGGGCTGCTACACACCCTGTGCTCATGTCCCAGCTGTGAGGGATCATACAGAACCAGGGTTTTGATGGCTTCTTCTCTTTTCTTCCTGCACAAGTTTACACAAGTGTTGGTCCATCCTGGCCCTGGCTTTCCTATGGCAATCTGCCCATTCATGGCTCAGCCTGCAAGCTCCTGGCTTCAGTGCTGGGGTGACCAGGGGCAGAGGTCCCTGCATTCAGCAGTACTGGCTCTTTGATTGAACTGCATTTAAATGTCTGATAGAAAGCTCTAAAACAGAAGATTTTTGACTGGTTGAAATAATGTTGATTTTTCTTTCAAAAAAAGTCCGAAACCTAATTTTTTATGCCTCTCACTGTTCTATGAGAGCTTAAGGGGACATAAAAAGTCAGATTATTGCTTGAACTGCAACCTATACACCAAATAACCATTCCAGGCAGAGGAGAGCTGTCATCCCAAAAGCTGCAGCACACAAATAGCTCTGCTGTGCTGGGATTCATGTGGCTACTCAAGTGCAGAAGGAGTTTTATCTTGAGAAAAAGATTTTACAGTACTGAAGTGAAAAGAGCAGGGTGCCACAACAGGTGGGTCACACACTTGGCTGGGGTTGCTTTCAGGGCTGTTGCTTACCCCACGACGTGGCTCACTGGGGCTTTGTTCCAGTGAGCGCCAATAAACCATTTCCTGAAGGGAAACGGTGTTTACAGGATGTGAGATGACCCATAACTCAAATGCTTTTCTTGATGCCCCTTGAAGTCTCTAGATTTTCCTTTCATGTCCTCACAGTGAGCTGCCTGAGCCCCAGTGTTTCAATCTCCGTGTGTGCATTCCAAGTGAAGTCATGGCACTGACGTTGGCTGTCCTGGAAACAGCTCACCCTCCTTCCCCTGGTGTGGCCACGCAGAGTTGGAGCTCTCTGGCTGTGTTGTGGAACACACAAACACACAAAAACACACAGACACACACACACAGAGACATACAAAGGCACAGACACACAGACACACACACAGACACACAGACACAGACACACAGACACAGACATACACAGGCACACACACAGAGACACACACAGACAGACACAGACATACACAGACACACAGGGACATGCACACACACACACATACACAGGCACACACACAGAGACACACACAGACAGACACAGACATACACAGACACAAACACAGACACACAGAGGCACACAGACACACAGACACNACATACACAGGCACAGACACACAGACACACACACAGACACACAGACACAGACACAGTCACAGAATCAGCCCTTGAGATTATTGAGTCCAACCTGTGACCCAACACCACCCTGTCACCCACACCATGGCACCGAGTGCCACATCCTGCCTTTCTTAAACACCTCCAGGAACAGTGAGTGACTCCACCACCTCCCTGGGCAGCCCATTCCAATGCCCGATCACCCTTTTTGTGTAGAACCTCTTCCTGATGTCCAGCCCAAACTTCCCCTGGCACAGCTGAAGGCTGTGTCCTCTTGTCCTGTCACTGTTCCCAACAGTGGAAAAGAGCCCAACCCCACCTGGCTGCACCCTCCTGTCAGGGAGTTGTGGAGAGTGATGAGGTCTCCCCTGAGCCTCCTCTTCTCCAGGATAAACAACCACAGCTCCCCCAGCCTCTCCTCACAGGATTTTGTGTTCCAGACCCTTCATCAGCCTTGTTTCCCTTCTCTGAATGCATTTGAGCATCTCAGCATCCTTCCTGAGCTGGGGGGCCAGAACTGGACACAGCACTCAAGGTGTGGCCGAGTACAGGGGAGGAATGACCTCCCTGCTCCTGCTGGCCACACTAGTCCTGATCCAGGCCAGGTGCCACTGGCCTTCTCGGCCACCTGGGCACACTGCTGGCTCATGTTCAACCTTACACACACATACACACTCCCACACACTCTGTCCCCTGTGCCATAGCCAGGGCCCTGCCTGGCCTGCTGTGCCAGCCCAGCTGATGTCACCTCTCTGTGCCCAGCTCTCTCTGCCATATGTTCCCTATGTTTCCCTGGCTGGGAGTGGCTGGGACACCCAGTGATCCGTGTGGGAGCTGTGCTGGGCTGGACAGTGCCAGATGTTGGCCCCAGGTCCATGCAGACCCTCTGTGAGACTCCATGGGGTCTCCATATGGATCACATGGACCCCACTCCCAGGTCGCTGCCACCCTTCTCCCAAGGGCACAGGGCTCCAGATGGGTTTTGTGTTGCTCAAAGGCCCCTGGGGTGAGGGAAGGAGGTGATGTGCCTTCTCTGAAGCTGTTGGAGGAGCTGAGCACTCGCCAAAAGCAGAGTGGAGAGGACTGCTCTGGATGAATCCTTGCTGAGGGGCTGAAGTGTGTGAGCCAAGGCACTAATGCCTTGTAAATTGGTTCAGTGACTTTTACTCATTTATTACACTCCCTTTATTACACCCCAGGCCCAGGCTGCCAGTCCTGCACTTGCTGCCAAGCCCTGTGCAAGTGCAGATGGTTTAAGAGTACCACTGCCATCCCCCACACATTGTCCCTGTGCTGCAGTGGGCATTGTGCCTCTGTAGCCACTGAGTGGATGTGTGAGAACTCCTAATGGCTTGGAAACCAGTCAGGATGGATTTCTCCCCCCAGCCTGTTGAAAGCCAGCCATCTGTGTGCAGGCTACAGCAGTCAGGCTTTGCCTTTATGGAAACTCTGCAGGCTCTGATGTCTCCTCTGCAGTGAGGCTGCTATGATTTGTGCTGGTTTGAATTTAGCCATTGCAGTGGAATGTGGAATATAAAAGTTTCAGGTTTTCTCTAGAACTGATAAAATAGCATTTGATTCTTAATGCTATGTTTATAATTGCATCGATAACTTCCTAGTGTTCAAGCACAGGGGTGGTGCAAATCAGATGGAAATCTGAGTATTTGGGTTTGGGTACTCTTGTTTGGAATTTTGGCATGAGGAGGTACCCTGCAAATAGACAGGGAAACCAGTCACAGACCTTGGATGGTTTATCTATAAAATGACAGATTTTGGTGACTGATCTTTGCAGTGCAGTGGAAAAATAAGTTTTAATCTGCTGTTTACCTGTGAACTGCTCAGTTTGAGGTGTTGGGCTGCTCCCCCCAGCCACACACCAACACTTCTGAGCTGGGAGGATCTCACTGCAGCTCTGCAAACTGAGAGAGTAATACAGGATGAAAACTGGGTAATGAATAATGAAAAATACAAGCTTTAGGAACTAATGACTCATACTGAAATATATCTGCCTTGGACAGTTTTCTTTTGCTAATATTTCATCTTGACCATACAAATGGTTACGCTGTGCCCATCCCTGTGCACTTTTACAGAGATTAAAAAGAATAAGAGCTGGTTCCCAACATCCAAACAGAATCTCAAAGGAGACAATAGGTAAATTTAAAAGCACAATGGAAAATTTAATGCAGTTAAATCTTTGCTTTGACTTCTCAGGATTTACATTATTTTAGAAATTCAGAGAAAAGGAAAATGATTGATCTTGCTAGTTTGCAAGGATAGTGCATGAACAGTTCTGTTAGGATCTGTCATCATGACTGCTCCTGAAAAAGTATGTAGCAAAATTAACTTATTCTATAAAGATATATTTACAATAAACAGGAGGAAAGAGAAATGTTCATGAATTACTTCAAGCAGACTTGCTGCCATTTTGACTTTTCCCCAGTTTAATGCAGCAGAAAATTATGCTTATTTAACTTTAATTATCTGTTTGGGAGAGAAAGCATAATTTTAAAATGCTTGCTTTTCAAAACCCCCCACCTTTTATATATTATTTGCAGACTGGGTGCAATATTTTTAAACGGGCTTCAAGTACCTATGAAATAAAAGGGCTTGTAATTAATATTATTATTTTTACTGCTGAATAACTCAGAGCCTTCTCTGAAGGGCTCCTGATGTTAAACCAGAGTGTTAGAATGTGAATTCAAGTGGATGGGGCAGTTCAGCCAGAGCAGTTCTGACCCAGACCTTGGCCCTGCCCTTCCCTCAATCCCAGGTTCTGTGGCTGTTCCTGTGCTCTGAAGCACAGGAATCCCTGTTAACATGAGGATGTGGATTTTGGTCTGAAATAGCCAGGTATTGGTGCTCTTTTTCCTCAAAGCAGGGTAAGGTAGAATAGGCTATTTCAGCTGGAAGGGACCTGCAATAATCATCTGTCTTTGGCTTCTGCAAGGCTGGGCTAAGAGCTCATTAGAAAACTTCCTTAAGACACTTCCAGTGTTTCCTGCTCCTATTCAGATGACAAAGGAACGGGGTCTCTTGAAGGATTTTGTTGTTTCCTCTCGTGACCTTGGCCGGCAGCTGCAGGTGCACAGCAGCACAATGAGAAATGCCTTCGATGTGCTTCCCTCACATCTTCAGAGAGGCTGGGTTAGGGGAGGCTGGCATGAAAAAGGAGACATTCCCAATCCTCCCTGTGGGGTGGTATTGCAGCCAGGACTGCACAGAGCAAACGAGAGCAGAAGAGGTCTGAAATGTGAGCACAAAACTCAAACATATTTAAAAATGGCAGAGGATGCTGTGAGTCAACAGCATGGAATGTGCTGTTGGCTGGGAGATGCTCTTTGGTGGCTCTTCCAACTGAGTGTGGGGAGAAAATCCAGAGATGTGGGCCCAGAGGGAGTTTCAGTGCAGTGGGAATGAGCCTGGCTGCCTGGGATTTCCCTGTCTGGAAGATGCCCAACAAGGGACAGCTTTGCTGGTGCTAAAATAGAGGAGCACTTCTCTGTGTGTTTGTTTCACAAGCACTCTCTGCCTGTCACAGCAGAGATTTTCTGTCTTGTCCTACCTGGAGGAAAAAAAAGAGTTATTGCTATCATTACAAAAAGGAGATTTGCTTTCACAGTCCCATTGAGACTAACAGGAGGGGTACCCAATGGCTGCATTTGTGGGCAGGCTGAGGTATTTAATACACTACAGGGAAGCTTGTAACAAAGTGAGGTTTCTTATGATAAATCACTTTATTGGAGCAGACAATCTCTGATTATTACACACATGCAAATATTAACAGCTTTCACTAAGGCTGTAAACAACAGTTGTGCAAAAATTTGCACTTTACAATTATTATTATTAATAATAACAATAATTGGACATATAATTGTACTTCTTTAGTGGTAATTGACCAGTGCAGATGTCTTGAGTTATATGTGAAGATTATATTCTTCTTCCTATTATTATTATTATTATTATTATTACCACTACTACTACTACTAGTATTAGTATTAGTATTATTTTAATTTTACAGCATGGAAGTAGAGGAAAATGAAGAGCAAAAGTAGCCACAGGGTTGGACTATTCAGTAAGAGCTGAATGCATCACAAATTAGGCAAATGAGAAATTCCACGTTTTGTTTTGGCTTTCCAGAGCAAAAGAGCAACTAGCACATGACAAATTGAGCCTGCTCTGTCATGTGCACTGTTAATACAGATGCACAAATAGAGTTCCCATCATAAATTGACCGTTTGTGGAACAAAAAGAATTCACTGGTGGAACAATTTTTGCTTCATCTGCTACTGCTGGAGGGTCAGAGTCTGCTTTGCTTCCATAGCAGTTGTGTCTGTCAGGAGGAGCAGTGTGGTTGCATGCAGTCCTATTGATAAAGGGTAGCCAAGAGCCTGGAGTGCTGCAGAAGTTCCTGTACTGGTAGTGGTGTGACATGCTGGTTTGAAGGGAATTGCTGGGATTAAACAGGTGGTGAAGGTTGGATAATTGCAGATATTCCTGTCACAAAGCTGAGAATTTGTGTTTTCTGTTGCTGTTTGGGGATTCTCTTCTCACCCCTTCATTTTTCAGCCAGTAGACTGCATTTCCTCCTTTTTCCTGCGCCAAACATCCTTCTCCTGCTCCTCCTGCAGCTCCTCAGGTTTTACTCTTACCCTGTTTTCCCCTGTGGCACCTCCAGATTGCTCTGTTCTGCAGAACTGTGCCCTCAAACCTCTGCAGAGCAGGAGGGAGCAGCCCCTGCCATGGCACCAGGGCATCTTGAGTGATCGAATCCAGCTTTCCTGACTTTCCCCAACCACAATAGATATGGTCTAGTCAGTGCCAAAAATATTTCCTGATGCAATGTGCATGCCAAAATCCTCCTGACTGAAGGGTAATGTAGGGTCTGGAACCTGTGCTCTCTTGTTTCAGGGCTAAACCACTTCTTTGCAGCTTCACCTCATCTACAAAGGTGCAGTGCCACAAAATGATGGTGGGACCTGCTGGGACCATTGCTGAGGAAGTTTATTGTGATGTCCAGGATGGAACAGGGCCCTGTTGTGCTGAACATTGTGCAGGTGAAATCTCCAGGCCAGCCTTGGTGCTCATTTCTCCACTCCTACAAGGCATTGGAGGCAATAGAGCAACACTTGTATCATTTTACCATGCCGTAGCTTAATTAAGTTTTAAAAGTGATTTTATGTTAAATTATGTGACTGAGTGCCGCTGGAAGGGTTGTCAAGCGCTGGGACTGAGGAACTGGAGCTTTAGCCTGGATAAAAGGAGGCTCAGGGGGGCCCTTCTGGCTCTGCACAGCTCCTGACAGGAGGGGACAGCCGGGGGGGTCGGGCTCTGGGAACAGGGACAGGGACAGGAGGAGAGGGAACGGCCTCAGGCTGGGCCAGGGGAGGGTCAGGGGGAACACCAGGAGGAATTTCCCCTTGGGAAGGGTGGTCAGGCCTTGGCAGGGGCTGCCCAGGGAGGGTTGGAGTGCCCATCCCTGGAGGTGTCCCAGGAAGGGCTGGAGGTGACACTCAGAGCTCTGGGCTGGGGACAAGGTGGGGATTGGGCACAGCTGGGACTCCATGGGCTGGGAGGGCTTTTCCAGCATTAATGGTTCTGAGATTCTGAACAGGCTGCTCGGGCCAGAGCTGGAGTCCCTGTTAATTCCCTGCAGGAATTAACAGCCATGTGGATGTGGCTCTTGGGGACATGGTGCCCTGGGCAGTGCTGGGGGAATGGTTGGACTTGATGGTCTCAGGCCTTTTCCAGCCTAAACAATTCTCTGATTCTGTGAAACAAATCTGTCTGTGAATAGCTCAAATATTATTTCCTATTGATTTTCTTATTGATTTCCTTGTTTTTGTGGGTCATATTTCTTCAGGAATGGCTTAGATTTTTCATTTTGGATCTTGATCTGTGAGACAGAATTTTGTGACAATACACCTTACTGTGTGCCCCATGGTGGGAAGAATTGTCACATTATCTTTAATAGTATTTCTGAAATAAGTCAGATAATCTGAATTCTGGCTTTCTTCTTGGAGGTTGATGTGACTTGGAAGGGTATCTCTTGAAGGCAGTAAGAACAACAATGATGATTTAAAAGGCTTTTATTACCACTTAAAATCAACTGCTGCCTTCATTTTCTGGAAAGCAGAAGCTGTCTTCTGGTTTTAATTGGATTGGTAGCATTTTGCTGTGTGCATTATGTGGTGTGAGCTGCTTTCTGTTGTATAAATGATGCAAACACACAAAGAACTTCGCAGCAGCAGTCAAAGAAAGATAAAAACACTGAGATGCTGTTGAGGTGTATTGAGTGCTGGCCTCCCTGGCCCCTGTGTTGTGCTTGTGTCGTGTGCTGCTTCCTCCATCCTCCTCTGCTTGTAAGGATGTACAGGGCCAAAGGAGCTCTGAAACTAGGGAGGGCAAAGTGAGGAACACCCCAAATGCAGTTGAGAATGGGGTGCTCTGCTCCCTGCTGGCCTCTCTGTCACTGTCACAGTCCAGCCCACAGTGACACTGATTTGGCACTGGTGGTGCTGGGCAGATCCAGTGTCCCAGCTAGCATCCCCCATGGCATTTGTTGCATGTACTCACTTATTGGATTAATTATTATATGCTTATCCCCTCTCCTTTGTCACAAGGTGGGATTTTTACTGAAGAGAAAATGACCAACTCATTTCTCAGCTCTCTGAAGACATTCAGTGAAACTCACCTATCGTGGTGAAGGGACACACACAACCTGGGTACCACTAATGCTCTCAAAGATACTTTGAATAGAATAATGGCTAGGAAAGGGAACTTTATTCTATCTGAATGCAGTAGTTCTGGTATGTTTTGACCCATCTATGCTTCTGTTGAAAGGATTTCCGTTGTATAACAAAGCTTGGGACAGGAAGCACATGGTGTTTGGACTTTGCTGAAAGAAGGTAGACTGTGGTAGAATGGCAAACTTGTACCTTTATAGTATAGGCTTTATAGGCTTTTCTCTTTTGGGATTGTTAGGTTTTTTCCCATGCCTCAGAAACTGGCTATTGAGTAAACAAAGCAGAATGCAAGGAAAGGGAGAAAATTGTTTTTCGGTGTGTGTGTAGCACTTCAATACTAATGCACTTTAGAAATAGGAGATCTTGGAGGAGATCCAAGATACCCTTTGCTGTGCATATCAGCTTCCTCCAGCAGATAAGGCTTGTGTCTCCCCTTGCCTATATCTGAAGCCCCCTCCTGAGGAGCTGCTCCCTCAAGATATGGCAATCACCCTGTGTGCTGATAGGACTTCAGTGGCTGCCCCCCTTCTGCCTGGTTAGTGTCTCCTCCGTGACAGTGGCATCTGTTTGTCTTCATTTCTCTATTTAATGGCAGCTTGAAAAAATCATCAGCATTGGCCCATTAAAATCAGGGATGGTAGATTAAATAACAGATTATGTAGGTTAGTGATACATGAAAATCAACAGCAGCAGAAAGATTTCATCTCTAGGGCTTAATTTTTTTCTATGTCAGTAGTTCAACAATGCTTTTAGGTCTGAATTCAAAATGTGTTCTGTGATTTTGTTGGGTGTTAACAACGTGAGTTCTAAACAGTGGGTTTGTTTATGTGCACACAGGGCAGTAGTGACTACCCTAGAGATGAAAACCCTGTGCCCTGGGCTTTGTGACCAGTCCCAAACTCACAGCTGGACTTACAGGAGCCAAATATTGGATGACCAGGGAATTTCTAGTAATGATGTATTTCTGCACCATGCAAAAGCAGAGCCTGTTATTAATTTAATCTGATTTTAAGAGATTTCCTCAGTTTTTACATTTACTACATCTTGGGAGTAGCTTTGTTATTTGATGTGTGTTTTTTACACCCTAATTCCTTTTGGTAGCAACATGAAAAGTGAATGGTGAGACATATCTTATAAAGATGTGCACAACTCTGGTTGCAAAGAGAGCTGGTCTTGTTTGCTAAAAGATCTTCTTTGGCAGTAATTTGTGAGAGCTAAAAGGATGAGTGTAGATAAAGAGAATATATATGGAGAAAAGTCGTTGTCTATTAAAAGTGATATGAAAAATACTTGCAATAGTTTCTGTCTGTGGTGTTGTGTTCATTGTGTAGACAACACCAATCCAGGCTGGCTATGGAGCATTTTCCTTTCCCGATGCCTTCCCTCAGCAAAGATCAGAGAAAATGTTGAAATTTTTGGGCCATATTCCAGATTAACAGGAGTAAACCATAATGCAGGAGAACAACTGGAACATCAGTTGAGATTCCAGAGATTTTGAGAGGGAGGTGCAGTGAGCTGCTTGATACAAAGTTTTGGGTTTGATAAGAGAGATTTTTTGTGCATTTCTCTGGACTCTTCCCCAGTACTACCCCAGACCTGCTTTCAGTACTATTTTCCCTTTCACATGTTGTTTTGTGCTGACCAGCTCTCATTCCAGTGCCTAAAAATGTACCCCACCTAGTGTGCTGAATGAATCAGCTTTAAATAACAGGAGGAAAAACACATTGAATCCATCACTGGGCAGAATCTCCTGGGAAGCAAGAGCTCAGGAAGGAGGCAAGAATGTGACCTGAAAGCCAAAGTAAACCTAAACACACTTTTTTAACCTTGAGAGGATAACATTTAAGGTTGCTTAGTGGATGGTTATCTGTGGCCAGAGGCTACTCAATTTTTGAGCAGAGCACAGTGGCCATGAAAGTTGTTACTGGGGGAGGTCAGTACCAAAGATTGAAACCGGGGGTGCAGCTTCAATCCTGAAAGCTCCCACAGAGCACACAGCCTAAAGCAGACCATGGTAAACCTGTGTGTTTTCATGTTTAATCTTTAGAGGGTCTCTAATCTGGGTGATCCAGTGGCCCAGGGTGTTTGTAAGGGACTGTGGAGCTTTCCCTTGATCGGGGAAGCTGGAGAGCAACGCCCAGTGCCTGAGGAAAAAGGGGTTTCAAGGACATGAGCCATGTGGCATCTGCCAGACCTGCACCAGGGGCCTTTTCAATGAATTAATGGACAACAGGGCACGTGGAACTAGAGCTGTTGCCTTTCCATGGAAAGGAGGCTGTTTGGACAATTGGAATTTTCCTTGGTGAACTAAGAGAGCTTGGGGCTGACATCCCTGAAACATTCAGAAGCTCAGTTGCAATTCAGGCATCATACAGTGGGAAACAAATTTGTACTTTTGCCCATCATTATGCTTGCTTAATATGAAAAGAAGAAAACACTGATACAGTACGAAATGCAGTGTAGTCAGAATGATATTTCAAAAGATTAAAATCTTCCATCAAGAGGTATCCCAAGAAAATCTGGAAAATGGGTTTTACCCTTGCTAGAGCACATTCTGGTACCCTGACTAATTTTGAGCAGCCTCAGTACAAATCCCACGTAGCTGTGACTCTTCAGAACCTCAAGAAAGTAATTTTCCATCTGAGAAATTACATTGCTCAGCCCCAAAATGCTCTTTGCTGATGTTAAGATAAAGCTCTGATGGTCTGGATTGGTGACTGCTAAATCACTGCGGCTCTGTCATCTTTACTGATGGATTTACTATTAATGTGACAGTTAAATGACACATTAAATATTATAGCCATTATTTCATCTTCTTTTAAAATATAGTCTGGCTTATTAAGGGTAATTTTACTGCAGCCAGACTTGTGTAACACAAGATGCCAATATAAATGGCTGTACTGCAGGTGAAACAGGACTCTTAGGGAGGTCAAGTTGTATAAAGTTTAGCTAGCTGTCAGTTTTTATGGATCTGCTCTGAAATACTCATGCCCCCAGAAAGGAAGCCCTTCAAGAGAGAACAGAATTTACTGCTTTTAAAACACTGTTACCAGAATATGGCAATGCTATCCTTAATAGGGGGGACTTGAGAATCTGAAAATGAAAGTGTGGTGGGTTTGCAAAGGTATGAACAGAATTATATTGCTGTTAGGAAATTAAATGGATGTAATGGAGCACTTATCCCCAGAAAGAATAACCTACCCCACAACAACAGCACTGGTGAAGGAACACTTTTTGCAGAGAGCATTATCACAAATGTTATTTCAGTTCTAAGAAGGAATAAGTACAACTCAAACCCATCAAATTGTGTGTAGTTAGGTGTGACAACTCTGACATTAATTCTTGGCCTCTTTTAGCGATGTCACCACAGTAATTCCTAAATACATGTAAATACACCAAGAGCTTATGTCTTATGACACAATAAGGAAGTAGATAAATAGTAACAGTCTTGAAATTTCCATTTGGGCTGAGAACAGCTCAGTATGGACTGCAAAGTGGCTTAGGAAGGACTAGACTGAAAGACCAGAGAATAAGGTGTTTTAGTGTTTCTGAAAGAGCCTGAATTTGTATGTTTGATTGAAATTAAGGAAATCAAATAAATCCAGACCTCTGTGCCTAAAAGGAAAATTAAATTAAATGAAATAAATTATTTTGATGAAAATGTTTTTCTGAAGTGAATTCCATGACAAAAATTTAAAAAGCTGTAGTTGCTTATTTCTTTAGGAAACCAAGTATACATTTTGTGCAATGGCTCTTTGCCTCAATCAGTTATTCCATTTTGAGGTCAGGCTGCTTTTACATTATCATCACCTCTAAAATATAACATGAAATACAGACAGTCATAAATTGCCTCTTGTAGCACGAGAAATAAAAATGTAATGGATTCCCATTGGATTATGAATGGTTGTGCTAGGAAGACCTTCATAATTTTGTGGCTTTACCACATGTGAATTATGGGCATGATCTCTCACCAGTAGGATGCATATAAATATCTGTAATGATTGTGCATTCATTTATGTGTTCTCCATTATGCTTGTAATGCATCTGAGGGTAGAAATTACAGCCTGTAGCTGACAGCAGAGTTCAGCAGGACGATAATCCTGATGTTTGCTGGAAGGAGAAGCCTTTCAATGGCATCTCATCCCCTCTTTGGGGGACTACCCTGCCCTCAAAGGTGCTGCAGGCATGGCAGAGACCCTGCTGCTCTGCACAGGTGGAAGTGTGGCTGTGAGGATCAATGAACAGGCAGCACTCATTGATCTGCTGAGCCCACCAGTGCCCACAGCCTGAGGATGTTTAAAGAATGTGGTGACACTTCCCATCACTTTGGCTTTTCCATTTGGGTTTCATGGCTTTTATGCAGAAGCAAGTGATTCCTGGTTCTGAAAAGCGATAAATTAACAAAATTAAAAGATTTCCCCAGCAGAAGCTTGTCCCCCCCTGCTCTCTAAGGGCTGTTTGTAGTTCACTCTTTGCTGGGAGCTGATGCCCAGGGAGCACTTGCAGGGCTTTGCTGGGGCTCATGCTGTCCCTGTGGGCAGCTGGAGGCTGCTGAAGCGTTTCAGTGGACCTGGAGAACAGATCTGTGGTGTTTATGAACTTGTCACTGCTTTGGGGATGTCACCTGGTGTAATTCAAGCATGGCAGCATCCTTGTAGCTGCCAGCACTAACAGAGACCACCAAAATGTTACACAGCTGGAGTCTCTTCACCTCGTAATTTTGACACATCCCATTGCTCCTCTTATGACCTAATTTAGGGAAGATATGCTTGCCTCTCCTGTGCTTCCTGCATGTGGAAGCTCAATGATTCCTGCCATGTGTACTACAACTGTTGATTATAATAGGAGCCTCCTCTTTCCTTTTCCCCCTTTCTCTGTTCATCTCTTCATTATCACCACTTTTGGGTATTTTAGCCGGGTTACCTCAAGAGGAGGCAACACTGAACAAAGAGTATTAAAAACAATCTCTTAAAAGTGCCTCACCAAACGAGAATTTCCCCCCTAAAAGAGAGGCAGGAAATGGGGTTCCAGCCATGTGAGCAGTGCTGGGCTTGCCTGGGGTCTTCCTCACTGCTTGCAGACCCAGCTTCTCCCATGCTGGCTGCTGTATGGACAGTTCTTTCTGCTCCAAATGAACTAAACCTTTTCTGCAAGATGACAAGAGGAGTTTTTGGGTCCAGCATCACAGGACTCTGGATATTTTCAGCTTGATTTCTGCTCCAGTTTAGTGAGCTTCCCTTTAATGGCCCCAGTATTTTTGGAGCCATTGAGAGATAGCTGGTTAAATGACAGTGAAGAATGTGTTGTATTTCCAGTCCACTAAGCGTTTGTTCCAATATGGAAATCTTGAATTAATCTAGTTGTAAGCACATAAATAAGTTCCTATTGGGCCTACAAGAGCCATGGAACAAGGGGGTGTGCAGTGGGCACTGCTGGTCTGGAAACTCAAGACACCTTGGGACTCTCTCCAATGGGGGTTGCTGTTTTATTCCAAATTCTTTGTCCAGCCTCCACTGTCTGAGGATTTATTTTAATGCAGTTACCCATAGAGTTATTTAAAAGCGTTTCCTGTTGCAAATCTCCCTAAAAGGATTCTGCAAGTGCTACACTTAATTATTTCAAAGAATGGAAATGACCTTTAATATGTTCTCCTGCATTAACCTTCTTGCCTGTAGTAAATAAGGTGGTGCAAAGTATCATTTTCATGTACTAGGCATTGCACTAAGCAAAGAGATAAATGAATATTTCTACAGCTTGTACTATATAAGCCTGTTACAGCAGGTTGCTGCTCTAGTAATCTGGAAAATGCATTTCCTTACTTTTGTGCATGTTACTGGCAATTGTTTGGATCATATAAGCTGCAGGTCCTCCCCAGCTAAGATGGGCAATCATTTATTGCAGCTACTGAAAATAAGAATTATTGCCAGGGTTTGATGGGAGGGATTGTGAACCACAATTTGATTGTAACTCTGAATAATTTTTTTTTTTAAGAAATGTGCTGCTATTTGAGTCTTGGACAAAATATGATTTTTTACATTTGAGATCAAGTATAATCTTAGTTTTAGAGAAAGAGGTATAAGGGAGTTTTTAAACAGTTTTCTCCAAAGCCAACTCCATCCCAACAGTTTCTCCATTTGAATTTCCAACCATTACAAGTCCTGCTGTTTCCACAGACTATTTCTTAGCTTTACTGCAGAGAACCATAACCCTCAACTCATTCAGGAATTTTAATTCATGTCATTACTCAGACCTTCTTAAAACTATAGAAATGCTTTAATGCTTTGTTTTTTGTTTTTTTTTGTTTTTTTTTTTTTTTTTTTTCCTGGAATGATTATTGTTTGTATTACAGCTGAGACCAGAAGGCAGGCTTTGGAAAGCTGTTGCCCTGGGGATGGGTAGGCACAAAAGCTGTGGTGCACAGGCTCCTGCTGAGCACACCAGTGTGGCTGTGTCTGCTCTCTGGAACCTGCCCAATTCCCTGGAACCTGCCCAGGTCTTTGGAATTGCACTGGACATCACGCAGGGACCTGGGCTGTGCCACGTTCAGGGGGAGCCTTTGAGTGCAGGGATTATGTAGCTGCAGGTGCAGTTTTCAGCTTACTCCACAGAAGCTGCAGGTAAAATGGGCTGACTATAGCTGTTGCCCTGATTTTTCAAGCCCTTCTGATGCACTTTCTAACTTAATGTTTTTCATCATTCTTAGTTCTTTCTCACACATGGGTGTTATAATTAGAACATATTTATGTTAAGACAGAAAAAGTTAACATACTTTCTCTTGGAGTGAAAAACAACTGATGGGCAGTTGTCTTGACCAATGGGATGGGAGAAGTGTCCAACTTCTGTGTAAAAATACTATAAATTTAGAGTCAAATGT
>VYXF01002574.1:165490-227675 GCA_013397295.1 Polioptila caerulea | reverse complement strand
CATCCATCCATCCATCATCCATCCATCCATCATCCATCCATCCATCCATCCATCCATCATCCATCCATCCATGTGGCTGCATGGACAGTGTCCTCCCAGAGCACAGGGTACAGAGCTCCTGGAATCTGTGTCCTTCAGGATGCTGCAGTGCTGCTGGAGCCATCCCATTTCATCCTCAAGGCCTCCCTAAACAACCACAGTTAATTCTGTGGCTGATTCATTGACAGGTCCCTCTGTGGTGTTGGATTTCCCAGAGCTGCTATGTGGAAGTGAGCAGCCCCATGTTCCCACAGAGGCCCTGGGTATGTTCCACCTCCCAGATGAGGAACTGCCCCCCCAGAAGTTTTGGTGAGGTGGTAAAGTAGGGCAAGGAAGGCAGAACTTGGAGCTGGAGTTCCCCCTCTTCAGGATCACTCAAGAAAATCACTTCCTCAGGCGGGGAAAACACCGCTAGCCATGGGTAAGGGTCACGAGGGATTGGGGTGAGTGAGTGTTAGTTTTGTGTGAGCACATTTTTTACCATTTTAATTAATGAGTTTAAGTGTAAGTAAATCCATCTAATGCATTAAATTGATAGTTTTTGAAGTCTGGATTTCAGACATGACTCTGTCATGGAATGAAATGGTTTTCAGAGAAAGTTTTCCTCTACTGTACCTATAACTAAAGATTTTTTTTTAAACTATCACTGTCATTCTCCTATTAGCTAAAAAACCCCACCCCAAAACCCAACAAAATAATCAAGTACCTTAGAAGTAAAATAAACCTTCATGTAAATAAATACTTTCTGAAACCTCCGCTAAATGTTATCAAGTTAAAACTTGAGAAATAAAGCTGTTAATGAAGTAATCTTGATTGTGAAATTATATAGTCCTTGCTGGTTTAAATGCTGGAGATTTGCTGTCAGCCTTGCATTTTAGAGTTGAAAGATTCACTTCTTTTCTTTCTTTCCAGCTTTCGAGGAAGTTCACAATATCTTTAAAACTTTGCTGCTTCCTTTTTTACGCCCCTCAAAATAAAGCATAGCTTTCAGCTGATAGAAATACTGAGAGAAAATCAGACATGATTTTGTTTTTAGGAGAAACTGAGGTAATGCTTATTTATCTTGAGCCTTTAAAAGTTTTTGGATAATTTGCTTGCCAGAATTTCATAGCTGAAGTGTCTGAAAGGGATGGTAACATTTCCATGTGGGCAATGAGATTATGAATTTGAATGACTGTTTCAGCACATTTCAAAGTAGCCTTGCACTGTACCATGTTGCACATATTGCAAATAAATTGTCAGAAAGTGAGCAGAAGTCTTGCTCTTGTTGGATATGGGATGTGGAGGCCTGTTCTAGTTCAGTAATTTGCATTTTATTTCTTAAAAGATCCAGCTTGTTTTAACAGTATTTAGCCTCTGGAGTTTGTCTTGATCAGGAATGTCAGGGTGATGTTCTGCCTGCAGGTGAATACCTGGAGTTGATCTGTCCTCACTGTAGGGAATATCTTCAGTTTGTTCTGCCCAGTAACCTTGAACAAAAGCAGAGCAGCTCAGTGTGACATCACTTTGTGTTCTCATCAGGACCTCACAGTCTTCTCCAGGCAACATTGAAAACACCTCACTCTCAATATCCTCTGTGCACTTCTTAAATATCTCACAGCTTTACTTTGAGAGAAGGAATCAGGGACAATTTTCCTTGAATTTGCCTCAGGCCTTTTTCCAATTAGAAAATCGAGATGGGGTAAGGATTTAATCTGGGTGCTAAATCAAGAGCAGTTTGTACCTAGAAGTTGTGCAAGGGGAGAAACAAAGTACCTGTCTAACTCAGAATAATGGAACCACTGAAAATCTCCAGAGCAGGATGAGCAGGAGGAATGGCCTTGTTTCTCTAAGTAACTCACAGGGAAAGGCTTAAGTTGTGATTGATGAGAGGCCTGAGGAACACTCACAGTATCAGTCAGCTGGCATTTTGTGATGCTGAGAGCAGTTGCTGAGACAGCCCAGGACTGCACCCCAGGGAGGCTGGCTCTGGGTGGAAGTGTGCTTTCATCCTGCATAATTCAGGCATGGCCTTGGTGCTTTCATTTCAGAGCCCTGAAAAGAAACACTTTGTGCTTCCCCTGTCAATGCTCGTCTTGGTGCAAATGGCATGAGACAGTGGGTGTGAAACAAGAGAGCAGACATTTGCCACTCCTTTGAAAAAGGAGCCCTTAACCTGCCCTCTGAGCTTCATTTAGCAGACAATTCCTTAAAGAACTGTCCAGAATGTGCCAGAAAGAAGAAAACTAACAACCAAGACCTGATCTGCAGATGGAATTTAATTACACTTTTGTTTTGCTTATGTAATTTCCTTCTTCCTCCCCTCCTGTCAGACCCTGTTCTCATCAAGGGATGTCTGACAAGGAAAAGATGTGAATAGGATACAGCTGAAAGCTTCTGAGCTCTTGGGACATGGTAGGGAATGCAGACCCTGATCTGAAGCCTCCTCATCTCCTTGCTGCTGGACTTCCCTCCAGCCCTTGGAGAGGAGAGAGGGAAGGTGGTCAGGAAGGCACAGAGCCAGGGCAGGGGCAGTGAGTGAGCCTGGCTGGCTGCCCTGCAGAGAGGGTCTCACACTTCCCTGTGTGCTCCAAGAGAAGGGCAGCCAGCCCAGTGCAGGTAAATTCACCCACTTTTAGAGATCCCCTGGCAAAGAAAATATAAATCCTACTTGTTCTGCCACTACTGGCTGGTGAAGAAAGCAGCCACTGCTCAGGGCAGTAGAGATGCCCACTTAGGCCAGATCCAGCTGTGAGATCCAGCTGTGACTCCCTGAGAAAGAGAGACCTCCAAAACTTCCCTGATCTTGGATTGCAGGGTTACCAGAGGGATGCTCAAGGTAAATTAACTTCATAATTTGATAACTCTTTTAATTAGTTTTTAAATTGTGCTTATACATCCTTCCCCCCTATTCCTAAAATAATGAGGATATTTCTGTGCCCAGAATATGATGCTAAGGCTGGGGAAAGGATGTGATGTTTGGACACGTTCTGCTGCTCACTTACCCAAATCCTATTTGCTTTTCCTTCCCTTTCAAACAAGCCCATTCTTTAGGTGGCTGTATCCAAGCACAGCCTTTGCTCCTCTTGTGTCTGAAGCCAAAGCACTGCTCAGGTTGTTCTGCTTTTCCTGTTGCAGTTACTCAGCTCACCTGCAAAGCCTGACACAGAGTCTCCAGCTCTGATCGTTAAAAATCTTCTCTCCTCACATCATCCACACTGTTTTCTTGGCTCATCATCCAATCCATATTTATAGTCAATGGGCATGAACTTTACTTAGAAAGTGATCTCAAAATCAGGCAGGTTATCATGAAAACTAAAGCTGGTTTTATCTTTGTCTCCTCGCTCCCCAGCACTTGCCTTATCTGTAAGTAAAAGAGTATCCTGGAAAAAGTAAAAACGTATCCTGACCTTAAAGTAAAATATTTGTGAAAATTTTTAGTTAGCCCGGGCAAAAGGAGTTCATTCTTCCTTCAGGGACCTTCCCAGAAACAGCAGGAGTGTTGAGCTTGAAATGCTCATGCCAAATACATCCCTTTGAAGTGCCATAACTGGTTAAGATTTGACAAGGTTTCCACTGCAGCTGATGCCCTGCAGTTCCAAGTGTCCCCAGGGACACTTCTGCCCTGGCTGTGGCTGAAGTATTTTCCCCAGGATCACGGTCTGTGTGCTCCATCCCTCTGTGCCTCAGCAGAGCTGTTTTGCTGTGTTCATGTGTCAGTTCTGGCAGCTAGATGTGTTTCTGTTTGCTATCCAGGCACTGCTGTCCTTCTGCAGTGTATTTAAATTCTGTGTACCAAGGAGCACAAAGGAAATCTGTTGATAGATTTGTTAATTGCTGGTACATAACAGGATCTTTTGGAGAACAGCACCTGGCCAGGCTGGAATGTGCTGCCAGTTGGCACTTTGGGGATACCTTAAATTCAGGACAAAAGCTCTCTGTGATGCAGCTGTGTCACACCACTCTCACTGTGCAGGGCACAGAAGAGGCTCTCTGCACCATCTGAAGGGCAAACAAAGGGGAAGGAGCCTTGATTGGTGAGCCTTGATTGTATTACACAGGGATCAGAGGAGATAAAACACAGGCTACTGCACTGTTTGTAAAATAAAAGTTCCAATTACACAAGGTGCTGCTGCATCTGTGCCTCCCTGACAGCTGTGAGGAGAATGAAAACTGCAGCTCTTGTTACATTAAGGCATTAATAATTAATTCTTCCTTGGAATTCTGCATGCTTAGGCACTGTACAGAAGACTGGTTTTGGTTATGGCTGAAATTTTTAAAACTCCCACCTTCCCCTCCTTCAAATTTTCAAATGATACAAATATTCAGAGCCAAATGTCTGTCTCGGGTGCAGAGAGATCAAACAGGCTCAGGGACAGAGAGTGACATGGAGTCGAGCTGGGGAATGGGTGTGGGACCCTCCTGAGCCACTGTGGGCTCCTGTGCTCTTGGTGGGGACATGCAGGGGACAGGTAAAGCTGCTGATGTGGCAGCAGTTCCTGGGCTGGTACCGTGGGGCTGGAGGTCACACGAATCCCCAGGAGCTCTGCAGCTTGGCTGTTGCCTTGTGCCATTCCCCGTGGAATCTCTTGAACAAAAAGGGAATCTAGGCCTGGGCTGTTGCTTTGAGGAAGAGCATCCAAGGCTTAGTGTTTCTGAGGATTGTTTTGGGAAATGAGCTGCATCTGAAAGAAAATATTTCTTCAGCTGAGATGGGGATGAACACAGGCCTCTGAGGTGTGCCTGGGATCAGTGGATGTAGGGCTTGTCCTGGCAGCCTGATTGTCCCAGGGCAGGAGTGTGAGCTGAGTGTGGGCTGAGCCCCCTTCCAGCACAGCTCCTGCCCTCAGTGTGAGCTGGGACCTGCTGCTGGTGAACATGGGGGTGCCCAGTGTCCCCCACCATGGGCCCCTGCACACCCCAAAGTGGGGGTGCCCAGTGTCCCCCACCATGGGCCCCTGCACACCCCAGTGTGGGGCTGCCGAGTGTCCCCCACCACGGGCCCCTGCACACCCCAGTGTGCCCCAGCCATGTGTTACCTGCAGTGCTGGAGGTGGAGCAGAGCCAGGGGTGGCTGCTGCCTGCTGCAACGAGAGCAGCTCTCTCATTTTACTGCCAGGCCAGCCCAGCAGAGCGTGACTGGCTTTGAGGAATGCCTTTATTAGTTGTCTGTGATCTCTTGGCAAATTAGGCCATGCCAAATGTGCCTGCAGCCTCCTGCAGTAAGGAGGATGCTCCTCAGATCCTCAGCACACCTTGGAGGTGTTTGCACATTACAGAGTGTTTGCAGCCTATTTGTCCTGCCTTTGATAATGTCCTTCCTGAGTGTATTCTACTTGCATGCCCTTCCCTCTGTCAGCATTGATCCTTTTTATAGTCTTTTATAACAACTTGGGTTTCAATTCTCTTACAGTTCTCTAATTAGTGTTCTTTTCTTCCACTGCTAAGGCAAAGCCTGGGTTTGTTGTCCTGGCTGATATTGTGGCTCAATACACATTTCCTAATACATGGGGTGAGCATTATGTAGTGCATTATATGCACTGCTTGTTAAATTTGGCATTTTATGCATGGTTATGGGGAGTGTAGTAATACAATAAAAGGGATGTCTGGAAGGCATATTTTTGATGCCACAGATTTCAATCACACAAACTGAATTTGCTTATTTGTCATAGCAGAGGATGGAATTGGACTTGATGCTAAACTTTAAATGAAGGGATAAACTGGATTTTAGGATAGGAGTATCACACCAGTTGGCAAAAATCAATTGGCCTGTGAGGGGTTTCCTCTGCTGGCTATGCCACAGTGAAGGTGTGATCTGCCCATGGCTCTGTCACAAGCCATGGCTTTGTGTTTTTGGGCACACATCCTGCCTGGGCTGGCTCCTGTGCCTGCTGTCAGCAACAGAGTGGCCGTGTGCTGTGCTTGCCAGAGATTTACAATGAATACACCAAATATCTCCCCTCAAGCTGTGCTAGGAGACTGTGTGTGTTTAGACACATGCTGGATAACAGCACACCATCCCATGCATGCTTCCAAGTTCTGCAAAATACCCCCTCAGCTTCCATTTCTTTTCCTGGAGAAGTTACCAGATGCTTTGTTATTGTTTTGCAAAACAGGCTGCATATTACCCATATGTTTTCCCCCTTGTTTTTCAGGACACAAACTAAACGTTTGTGCCTGTTTCAAGTACTCGTTAAATATTTTAGATAGGTTGGGAGTGAAAAGCAAGAGATTTCAGAGCATGGAGCAGGCAGAAAATTGGTGCAGTGAGGCATCCTGGACATGGCAGGCTATGGTGGGGTTCCTAGGTGGCACAGGCTTAATGGGAAAGGATTAATAATTTTCATACCCTTGCAAGAAAGGGAATATTTCAGGGTGGTAGCCAAGCCTCCTGGTGAGAGGTGGTCAGAGGTTTTCGATCCTCTAATCTCCTTTTTGAAGAAAATGATATGAGTTTCTTCTGCTGGGTCCAGGAGGGTTGTCAGCAGCCAGAGGTGGTGCAGGAGCAAGGGGGAGGTTGGAGCAGGCTGAAGGTCTTAAAGCCAGGCAAAAAAGGGAGAGGGGTTGTTCTCTGGGGCTGCTGGAGCACAGGGGGATTGAGGTGAACAACACTTAATTACAGGTCTTTGTTTTATATTCTGCCACTTGACAGAGGCCCCTTAAGGGCATAAAGCTGTAGCTGAACATCCTGTAAAAATGGGAATTCTGGGATGAATGCATCATTCAGATAGTGCAGCTATTCAGGTGAGTTTAGGTCTACCCTGGAAATGAAGACATGTCTGAAAGTGAATGTTTATAAATTAAGTACATATCCCGGAGTCAGAACCAGGGGATAGATTCCCATGAATAATGCCTTATTTCCCAAGTATTTCCTTAGGTGCTGATGCAGCTGTGCCAATATTTAGAGATCTGAAGGAATTCGGATGGAAACTGGCAGATCTGTGTTTTGGTTTGTTGAATTTTCAGGAAGAAATTAGTGTTTCAAAGTTTCTGATAAATATTTTGCTGTGTAAAACTCAGCCAAATGATGCATAACTCAAAACATTTTCCCCTCGTCATAGTCCCCGGTAATTTCTACACTATTGCATCTTGATTTATGTAAATGGCTTTTTGTTAAACTGCTTTGGGGAAGGGGGACAATTTTGCCATTTTTTAATATGTCTTTTTGTACCTCTTCATCTCATGCAATGCTGTAATAAAAAGTTTGCCTAGCAACCAGTGGATCCACCAAGGATTATGGAAAAACTTATTAACATCAGTTATTGACACAACTTTGACAATTCAGCTGTCAAAAGGTTGACATTTCAATGGGTGACGAGTGCAAGAGATTATTAATAGTGCAATTTCTGATGTGTTTCATGTCAGAATGGAAATATCAATTGCTATGGGGCTATATCTTGGCTGCTCTGAGATCAGCTGAAGGGACCAGAAGGAAGCAGACACCACAGGATGGCCACAGTTGGCTTAATGTCCCTGATTTGCTGTCAAGGGAGAGAAGGGCTCATCCAGAGTGGGATTTCTTTGGAGAAAAGACTGTTCCATGAGAAAGCTGGAGGTGTTCCTGATACCTCACAGGGATCTACAGTTGGGAGGGGGCTGTGGTCTGGTGGCTTCTCTGCCTTCAGAAGCTCCCAGACATGGAATCATGATTTAGAAAGGAATGACCTTTCTCCAGAATGTTTCCTTAGCGATGCTCCATGACTTTGGCTCCAGCTAGCTGTCTGTGCCATTTTACTCTAAAGTGCCATAGATTTTTATTTCACTTGAACTGCTTTGCAGATGGCAGCACATCCCTCTCTATGGAGTCACCCCTGCTTTGGTTCCAGGCACACCAAGTGTCCCTGGGGAAGGTGAGCTCTGGTGTCACCCCATGGCCACAGCTGGTTTCTACTGGCAGGAGCTGCTGTGCTTGGCACTGTGCACCTGTGACCTCCCTCCCATACCTGCTGGAAAAATGCTCCTGCTCCAGCTGGACAAAAATGAGACAGGAATATGAAAACGAGGAGCTGTGCTCTGACCCTGAATGTCTGGGAGCAGGGGCTGTGAGCAGAATGCAGCTTGGAGGATGTGTTCCCATCACTGAGGCTGTCCTCCTGCTCTGTGGTGGGAATAAAGCTGATGGAAATTCTGGCTGCTGGCTGCTCAAACTGGAGGGCTGTGCTCTGCCTCTCCTGCCTGGGGGAGGTTTGCTGTTGGGGCTGTGATAGATGCTCTGGATGTTTTACTGCGTGTTCCTGCTCAGCCGTGCCTGTTACCTGCTCTGGTTACCAGAGCCTTTGGCAGCCCAGCCCTGAGAGCAGCTGTGGGCTCTCCACAGCCAGCCAGAACCCAATGCCAGCAATGCTGGGCTGCTCCTGTGTGTGTGTGAGTCAGGGTGCTCACATCTGGGTGGCCTCAGCAGAGCTGTGTCAGTCATCCCCTGAGGTCTGCTCCTCTTCTGGAGGCCAATGCTAATCAGCCATGACTTGGAAAATTAAGTGTAAAAATAGAGGTTTGTAGTGGCTGTGCTGTGCAGGTCTGCAAGGGAAGTTGCACACATGCCAGGACAGTGCACACACCATAAATCTCTGCCCTGTGTTGCATATAAAATAAGCAATTTAATTACAAGCTACTAAGACTTTACAAGCAAGTGAATCTGATTCACCCACAGCAAAACGTGCATGAAAATAATGCCTGTACTTCAACAGATGAGCATATAAATGAAAATGTTAAAAATAAAATACTTTATTTCATCCTTAATTTGTGGTGGTTCAAGGCAATAACTGTCATAGACAAATTAATGTGCTTTATTAGGAAATCAACATGTTGGAGATGTAGCCTAATCTGTTTTGCAAGGGAATCATGCCAGCATGTAATGACAATACATGATGTGTACAATTCCTATTGACTTTTTTCTGCTTAGTAGCTTCTAAACTGGTAAGTGTAGAAGTCTTGCAGAACTCCTGAAGTCTTTGAATCTAAGAGACAGGAGGTTGGAAAACATAGAATTGCTAAAGCATAGTTAGTAACAATTTTTAGCTGAACAGGAAAATGCCATGGGGACGTTCATCATTAAATATGCTGAAAGTGTTATTTCCATACCTGCTCATGAAATTGTTCAACATGTATACAAGACACCTGTGTACAAGTCAGGAGGAGATCCTGGTTCTTCCCAATTATCCACAGCTTGTTAGACCTTCAAACATTACACAATAAACACAGGAAGCTCCATTTCACAAATAACTAAATGTGCAATAGTCAATTAATGCTGTGGTCCTGCTCTGCAGTCCATGGATGCTCTTCTGTGTAATGCTGTGGCACCATACTTTAAAGTCTTGTTTTGCATGTGTATTTTAAAAAAATGTTATTCCTGACTGCTGCTCTGCTCAGTTGAGATAGCTTTCTTAACTAAAGGTGGAGAAAATTGATTAGAACAGCTAGACTGTAGTTAAAGAAATAGTCATAAGTTCCCTGTTAATCGATGAAGAATTCTGTGTTGCAGTAATGAATTCCGATATTTTTCCCTGTATTTAAAGTGTCTGGCAACAGACCAGAGGTACTGAGGCTATGGGTTAGTGTCTCTTTTGGAAATAGCAAGCAGGACTTTAACTGCATGATACCGATTGACTTCCAGCATTGACAAAAAAAATGGATTTATGGCCTCAGCTCTGAGGGAATTAGTAATGCATACCTCTACTCTTTCAATGCTCTAGCAGCGGGTTTGAAGTGTTGGCTGGGTTTGATCACTGGCATTCTGCAGGAGGGATAGGTGGGTGATAAAAAGCAAAGCAGGCAACAGTCGCCTCCCCCAGAGGTGTTTATTAGCTTCTTCTGAAAGGGAGGAGTGTAATTCCCTGCGCTGAGGCTTGACTGTACCTGTGTCACTCTTTGATAAAGTCGTGTCTGTACACTTTGTCTGGCAGGATCTGGAGTGCCTTCTGTGAAAAAACTCCTGGAAAGCAATGCAAGAATCAAATATTTCCCTTCATTTTGTGCTTTTGTTTACGTAAGTAAGGATAAAAAGGCAACACTCTCTTCCATTTGGACAGTAAATGTCCCAATTCCCACCTGCTCTGTGCTGCCAGTGCTTGACACCTCACAGGCAGAGTCGTGTCCCTTCCCCATGGGAGTGCCTGGCTTATGTTGTAGAGCAAATTGCAATTTTTCTGTGGTTTTCTATGGTCATTCTTCCATTCCTTTGGGCCTGCTTGGTGAACCTACCTGTGCTTGGCTGGGGTTTTGTGGCAGTCACGATGCCTCCTGTTAGCCAGGAGTTCACAGAGATGACACCCCAGTGACTGCGTGGGGCTTGGTGGCTGCTGGGCTGCCCCTCCATGGGGACTGGTTTGCTTTGCACTCCCAACAAAAGGGGACAACCCTGGGGAGTGGAAACACCCCAAATGTCCACGTCCACCCCCTTGTCCTTCCCCTCTCTACCTGGGAGTATGGAGCAAAAACTGACCCAGGGAAAAGTGCATTGGAATCAGCTTCACAAAAACTCCTTCCTCCTTTGGCTTGGTTTTCAGTGGAAGGAAATTTCCGCATTTCAGAAGGAAATGGAGGAGACTCATATATTTTTGTGTGGCCAAGTAGAGCTGCAGAATTTTGCAGAGCTCTTTGGTGAAGAAAGAGTGCAAGACAGCCATCTGGTCCCTGCCCATCAGCATTCATAGGCCTCCCAGCAATTTGCATTCTTCGTTTGCTGCTGAATGAGTGCTGTTTCCAAGACACAGGGGAGTCTAGAGAGACTTGTGAAGAGACCATTTTATTCCTTGTGATACCATTTATTAGGGAGATAATTAAAAATTCACCACAAATGTGCTTTAATTAATACATCAAGATGAGAATGTAAAGCCCGTAGGGTGGAAGAAGAAACTTCACCTTTAAATATAAAATGTACCTTACTTGCTTTAAAGTAGACCTTGGAGAATGGCAGTTTTACTTATCTAAGCTTTTTAGAAAGTTGAAATCTCTTTGTAATGGGTAGATAATGGTTTCAGCTGCTTTTTTTTTCTAGGCAAGGAAATAACAGCACATAGTTAGGTGGAATACTGGTCTTTTCATAGCTGGGAAATTATCTGTTTTACATTTTTGGTAGATAAATTATCTGAGTAATGTAGGAGAAATTCAGGCCTTGTGTGTAATATAAAACACCAAAGAGAGCTTTTAAGGAAAAGAATGCTTTTTAAACTTTATTTTCTGGAGGTTGGAGAAAAGGGAAAATACTTAAATAAATGCCTTGTATGTAACAGGCCATATTATTCAGAAAAACACAATAGTGTTATAAATTAATTCCACAAGTTATTTCTCTCGAGATCTCACTCAGGACTTCAGCATTTAATGTGTGCCTTCTCAGGCTGGCTGCTGTGCTCTTTGAAATATAATTGAAATTGTGTTGATGTTACACCCACCTAAATATTCAACAGAAAGTGCTTGGGAAACACGAACAGAACAGGATGCCTTTGCTACCCCTGGCACAGACAGCAAAACGTTCTGTTGGGTTTTGGGGGTGCCTGAGAGAAATCTCTGGGGATTAAACTGGGGCTGAGCCTGCCCTGGCTGTGCCTGAGCACTTGGGTGGGGATGCTCTGCTTTGGGTTCTGAGCTGACCCTGCTGCCTCAGGGAACACAGACAAGAAAGATCCTCCCAGAAATAGGAGTGGAACAGTAAATTTGTGGCCTTGGTTCTATTCAATGCTAACTAGACAATGCCCTTAAAAAGTGACACTTTTGTGGAATTCTGCACTTTACTTTTAATTAAGAGGAAAAGAAATTTGAAATTGAAGGGGAAATTGCCAGTTGTATTTGGGGTTTTTTTTTCCTTTTTTTTTTTTTAATATTCTGGTTGCAGCTGATAGAGCATGAAAGAAAAATAAAACAACTCAGAATGAAAGGCAGTGTCAGATGCTATGAGAAATTAGTTCAGCCAGCTGAACATCTGACTGCAGTGCACCCCAAAGCTCCTGAGGCTCTGTGCACTGCCGAGGTGATGGGACTTTGGAAGTTAAAGCAGCTTGAAGAGATATCAACTTCCTCTCAACTTCTCCATCTTCACAGAGGAAGGAACTAGAGGAAATGTTAGCTTCATGGAAGAGCTGTTATGTAGAACTTTTGGGGAGAGAAAGAGAAAGACTTTTTGAATATCTTAGAATCATAAAATAGTGTGTTGGGAGAAACCTCAAGGATCATTTGGTCCAGCTTTTCATGGTAAAAGCCAACCATGAGGATCAAATTATATTAGATATAATTGTTTTATGCAAAGGAAGATTAAGGTCTGTGCTGAGGCCAGTCCTGTTCAATATTTTTATTGATGACATGGATGAGGGTATTGAGTTTTTCATTAGTAAATTTGCAGATAGCACCAAGCTGGGAGCATGTGTCAATCTGCTGGAGGGCAGGAGGGCTGTGCAGAGGGACCTGGACAGGCTGGATAGATGGGCCAAGTCCAATAACATGAAATTTAACAAATCCAAGTGCCAAGTCTTGCATGTTGGCCACAACCACTCCCTGCAGTGCTACAGGCTGGAGACAAGAGTGGCTGGACAGGCAGAAAGGGACCTGGGGGGCTGGTTGGCAGCAGACTGACCATGAGGCAGCAGGGTGCCCAGGGGGCCCAGAAGGCCAATGGCCCCTGGCCTGGATCAGGAATGGTGTGGCCATCAGGAGCAGGGAGGTCATTCTGCCCCTGCACTCAGCACTGGTGAGACCACACCTTGAGTGCTGTGTCCAGTTCTGGGCCCCCCAGTTTAGGAAGGACTTTGGGGTGCTTGAACATGTCCAGAGGAGGGCAACAAGGCTGGTGAAGGGCCTGGAATACGAGCCCTGTGAGGAATGACTGAGGGAGATGGGGTTGTTTAGCCTGGAGAAAAGGAGACCCAGGGGTGACCTTATCACTGTCTACAACTCCCTGAAAGGAGGTTTGTAGTCAAATGGGGGTCGGTATCTTCTCCCAGACAACCACTGACAGAACGAGAGGACAGTCTTAAGCTGTGCCAGGGGAAATATACGTTGGATATTAGGAAAAAGATTTTACTGAAAGAGTGATAAAGTATTGGAATGGTCTGCCCGGGAGGTGGCGGAGTCACCATTCCTGGATGTGTTTGAAAAAGATTGGATGTGGCACTCACTGCCATGGTTTAGTTGAGGTGTTAGAGCATGGGTTGGACTCAATGATCTTAAAGGCCTCTTCCAACTTAATTGATTCTGTGATTCTGTGATTCTGTGATTCTGTGTTGGACTACTGGATAGTCAAATTTTAAAGACACTGGGAAAGTTATGGTTGTAGGAGCAAAAAGAGAAGAGAGCAAATAAACTGAAGGTACTTTTGGGTTTTATGTGGGGCTTTGTCATACATATGTAAAAACCAAAGGGCATTACCACCTACTGCAGATATAAACCTGTATTTTAGCATTGACTGGGTGTTACAAGCACAGGTAGATGTGTGAACTTTTCTTTAGGCTTTTCCTTCCCTTAGCTTGGCATCCACCTATTGGATATTGAACTGTTAGCAAATAGGGCATCCTTCTGTTCTTCACAGCATAATCACTTCAAGACTATATAGAATTGTTTGATTTCAACAACTTAATTACCTCCTCCTGCCCTCAGTGTTTCCATAATTTATCTCTATTCTCTGAAATCTCACTCTGGTGTGAATGATCTCAAGTCTTAAGGACTGAACTCCAGTTGAATATTTCAGGGTCGATATTAAAAAGTCAACACAAAGAGTGCTGTTGTGCACACAGCCTACCATAGCAGCAGGTAAAGTGCTGTTCAGCTGGAGCACTGAAAATGTCCTTTATTCCTGCAGACTGATGTTGGCTTGGCCAATAGTTTAACACAGGATTCTTGGTAGGCCAGGGTAAGATTTTTTTTCTCAGTTTTGTTTTGCTGGAACTGGACTCCAAGCATAAACTGGTGCATCCTTTCTTCTTCAGATCTGTATTTGGCAGCTACTGGGGGAGGGCTGCTTTCAACCTCCATCTCTTCTCAACTGATGGTGCTACCTCCAGGCTTTAGGTGTGTTTTATTTAAAGGTGTGTCTACATGCTTAGCCTTCAGAATTCTTATTTTTGTGTTTCCTACTATACGTTGTTCTGGTAATAAAAAATTGTATATATGTCAGGAAAGTTTGATTTCTACCTCAGTTCTGAGATAAAGTTTGTTCTTTTGTGACACCAGTTGTTGGTCTGCAAATCACTGTTGTGATGTAATTCCTAACAGAAGGGAAGAGCTCAGGGTGCTTTTACGAGCATCTTTGTTCCAGGGAGAAGTATGTGTGTAATTAAAGCTAATGTTGCTTAGAGGATGCTCAGACTCCTTCATCCTGTAATCCTCAGGTGGCCTCAAATACCTGTCCCTGCTTGGCAAGGGAGGCCAAAATGATTGTCATCATCTCTCTTGCAGGCCTGGGAGAGTTTTGTAAGCAGAGCCAGCCAGTGTGTTCCTGCTTTAGCAGTGGTGAAATGAAAATAACTGATTGTTTGATTTTACATATCAAAGAGTTTGCTCAGTCACACTCCATGTCCAACCTTCTTGGGCCATGCTACAGAGGATACAGAATTTTAGCACTGAGATCTAGAAATCTTCAGAGTCACCAAAAGCCCCCATTCTTTACTTTTGTAATTTAAATGAAGAAAGGCTGATGTTTGCAGCAAATGATAGATAAGGAAAGAAACTTCATGGGGTTCTTACAAATGCTTTTGACTCTCATTTTCAAAGTTGAGGCTTTACAGCATATTCTTATTAGATACAATAAGAGAGCTGATGAATTACTTTTTAGATCAGAGAAGAATGCTGATAAGTTGGATTTGGTATTGTAGCTGGCATTGTGGTAGAAAACATTATCTCCACTAGAAAGACATTTTGAAGAGCCTTGTTTGTCTTTGCCTTTGTGAATGTCACCCATATGATAATGTGCACTCAGACAATCAGGACAGATGTGCTTCACCCGTGAGGCCTCAGGCTCCACACTGTCTGGTGGGGGGCTCAGGAGGGCCCTGTGCTGTTGCTGGACAGCCAAAAGCATATGATTGAATTATACCAGTCCTTTGTGCTCCTCCTGACCCAGATGCCAATGCAGAGCTGCTCTCCTTTTCTCTCTCATGTAGCGGAGGCTGTTCCTGGCCCCAGGAGGGCAAACAGGCAATGCAGGACAGGCTGTGCTGGGCAGCTCTGCTCTGCCAGCCCTACCCCAGCCCTGAGCATGCCAGGAGCTGCTCCTTCCAGCACCTTCCCCCTCTCCACAGTGGCCTCCTGCCAGTCATTCCAAAAGGTGTTTTCCCCAGATTCCACCCACTAAGGGTGACTTCAAGCTGGACAGGGTCAGAATATAGACTTGTTTCTCTCAGAGTCTAATTTTCCTCTTGTACTTAAGGACAGACTTGCTGCACACAGGGTATGGTGCTTCTATTGATCATCGGTCCTGACCCATTTCTGGGGCCATGTGTGCAAAGCAAAGGGGGCTGATTAAAGTATGGGTCTGTGCCTGTCAAAAATCTTGTGGTGTAATCATGGGATGCCACCTGGACTTTTAAAACATAACATATGGCACAACCTGGTAAATACAGAAGAAGAATGATTTGTATTTTATGCTTTTAATGTGCTGCAGAGACAGGATGAGCTGTGCAGCAGGAGAGTCCTTTGCAGCACAGAGGGCAAATGTTAGTGATTCCTGCAGATTCCTCTCAGCACATCCTCCCAGGGTGCCACTCCTTTAACTGAGGGAGAAGCATTCCCTGCAGGAATGTTTCTGAAGGAGAGTGTTTGCCATGGCTGCTGCAGGTTGTGGAAGGAAGTGGCCGTGTGGCAATGGATGGGGTTTGGTGAGAGCCAGCCTGGCTTCAGGGTGGGTTTGATGACTCAGACGCCAAAAAGGCTCAGTCAATTATGATCAGTGTTGGGGCAAGTCTTGAGCTTTGAAAGGATTGTTCAGGTTCAGAATTTGCAGGCCCTCCTGCTGCCCCCTGACTGTAGGGATGTAAGGATTTCTCTCCCTGACAGCTCATTAAACTTAGTTCAATATGTATGCTGTACTCCATGGAAAAAATAATCATCTTCTCTAATGGCTGGAAAGAGCTGTTGCAGTTAAAAAAATATTAAATAATTAACCTTTAGTCCTTAGAAATAAGACGTTTCAAAATGACTTTAGTGCCTGAAATTTCAACAGAGGGCAGTGTGACATTGCTGTTTGCATCTCCAGAGCATTTTCTCTTGTGATGATTTATGAGAAGACTGTTCCACTCAGTGTCCTCATTAAGCTTATTATAGGAGTAATAGCACTGCTGAAAGCACAGGGAAGATGTAAACCAGAAGAGATTTTTACAATGGCTCGATGTGATAAAGGCAGGATAAACAGGAGAACGCTTTAAGGTAATGGATGGAGTCAATTACAGTAGCATCCCAGGGCCCAGGATAGCAAACAGGGCTCTGCAGTGAGCACGGAGAGAGGTTATGGTTATGGATCAGCTCCTAGCTGGGGAATATTTCACAGGGTTTGTTTGGTGTGCAGAGCTCAGCCAGAAGGCTGCAGGCCATAGATCGTGGTTCCATCGAGCTGCTCTGCCATCAGCTGGGTGTCCCGAAGGGCTCTGCCCTCCAGAGCAGCAGACAGCTCTGTCAGGAGCAGCTGATTCAGGTGGTCCCTCAAAGGATGCTGCGTGGCTCCTGTCACCATCACCTGCCAAGCAGGTTGCTTCAGACTCTTCTTGTACAGCTGGTGCTGATGAGCAGTGCCTGAGAAGAAGCATTTTAGCAAGAGAAGAGCAGAAAGGGGCTTTCTGGGTCACTGAGTTCAATCTCTTGCTATCACAGAAAGCTGTATCATATAATCCCCTTCAGGAATTTATCACACTTGACTTTAGAGCAGGCATTGCCTTTCTCCAGAGGTGACCTCACTTAGAGAAAATACAGAAACTCAACCTTCTCTTCTGTTCATCTTCTCCAGCGTTGTGCTGGTAGAGACCCTCCTGTAAAATACCCAACAGGAAGTATAACTGTTTCATCTGTTAACTGAAACAAACCCAAACAATAAGTCTTCCATTGGGATTTTTTGCATAAGGAAAATAATAAGTATTTATGTACACCCTGTAGGAATGTCATGTTTTGTACTCTGCCTGCAAGCTCTACAGCAGCAGTTAATTAACAAACACAATTCCCAGAGCCCTGTTGACATTAATCATTGTTGCTGGTGCACAAACACAGATGTTTTGGCATGAAAAGGTGCTCTGGTAGTTGAAGTTCTTGCTGTTGCTAAACTTTACAGCAGTGCTCGTTTATGCTCAGTTTAACAGGTAAGGGAAGAAGTGATGTTTGTAAATGCATGAGAAGAAAGTATCATGGAGAAGGGTGGCTGCTGTGAGCATCAAGGCTGAAATATTTGGGTGTTACTTTGGTAGCAGCGAGCATTAAATTAAGCAAGGAGTTGTGGTTTGCTAACATGAGATATGAATGTGCAGAAATCCTTTCAATTCTACATTGGCAGGGGCTGCCCAGGGAGGTTTGGAGTCCCCATCCCTGGAGGTGTCCCAGGAACATCTGGACATGGCACTCAGTGCTCTGGGCTGGGTGACGAGGTGGGAATCAATCACTGGATGGTCTTGGAGGTCTTTTCCAATCTTAAGGATTATGTGATTTGAAAGCTCTTGAACTCCCTTGGTGTGAGAGCCACAGCAAAGACTTGCCCAAAAGTTGGTTTTTTGTCATCGTGTTCTTCATGCCTCATGAGTTCTGTTCAAATAAAGTTGCAGTGTACATCACTCAATTATGGGGTATCAGCACAGGGAAAATGCAGCGCTAAGCATGAGGATGAAGAAATGAAACTGGTTTTTTAAATGTCCCTTAAACTCACTGTGCTCTGAAAGTGAACTGCATGGTGCCCCTGTGTCCTCATTAACCCCTGGAAGAAAGATGGGGAAAAAATTGTCACCATTTCAATAGGAATCAGCTTGTAAAACAGGGCTGGAGCCAAAATCAGGAACCCAAATGAGAGGGCTGGGAAGAGAGAATGTGTGAATAGAGAAAATGAAGAAAAAAATAGTTTCAAGAGACTATTTTACGACAGAAAAATGAAGATAAGCAGTTTTTAACTGGGTTTCTTGAAAATGAAGCCTGCATTTAGCCTCCTAGATGGCTGCAATGGCTTTGGAGGGAGCTGTCCCGCGGGGCGCTGCGCTGGCCCCGTCCCCGCGGCCCTTTCCCCGCCTGCCATTCCTCAGCAGCTCTGCGCTGCTGTGACAGCATTTCCTAAAGCTGCCCCTGCCGTGCCTCGGCTGGAGAATTCCAGAATTGTGTCTGGGGCCAGCAGCGCTGCCGTTCCCCGCCCGAAACTGCCGGGTCCCGCTCCCGGGGGGCAGCGCTTTCCCGCCGATTGCCATTTCGCGATGTTTTAGAGGTATTTTCAAGAAGAGAACGTCAGACGGCCGTAGTGCCGTGTGCCGTCCCTCTGGAGGCACCCCCGGCCGGAGCTGCCGGGCGGGGCCGTGCCCGGGCGGGGCCGTGCCCGGTGAAGGCGGCCCGGCCCCGCTGCCCGCCGGGCTCGGGAGGGGGCCCTGCGGCTCCAGGGCTCGGGAGGGGGCACTGCGGCTCCAGGGCTCGCCGGGGACCGCCACAGCCTCCTCCTGCCTCCGCCAGGCAGCCCGGGCCGCCGTCAGAGCGGAGCCTTGCGGGCGAAAACAAAACACCGATTAACAATCGCATTCCACCCCAACGCCGAACTGCTGGCAGGAGATTTTTTCTTGACGAAACGCCTGTTGAATCAAAATTCACTTTGTGGTTCGACTTCCATGGTGTTTTGGGTTGGTTCTCGCCTCTGGTTGAGGGGCAGGAGCCCCATGCAGGAGGGGCCCTCTGGAGAGTTGTGCCGAGGGACGGGAATTGAGCCGCGGCCAGCCCGGGCTGTGCCACCGCCCCTGCCGGCTCCGGGGACACAGCCCTGTGCTCCAGGCACCAGCTCGCCGTGAACAAAGCACCTGCTGAAGGCATGACAAAAGCAGTGTCTGCTTGCATATCGAGCAGAAGGAGGACAAGCTATTATTAAATGATTGCAGTGAGAAAGAACGTTTCTTTCCACCCTTAGGCTAATATTAAATATTCTCAAGGTCAACTGTAAGAGAATATAGAGAAAGACAAGAAGCATAGGTGCTGTCAGTTGTATTTTCTGTTTTCATTTAACTGTAGCCTTAAAATCAGAATTATTTATAACCGTGGTGCAGCTCCCTGTGACCCTGCTTCCTCCAGCTCAGGAGCGCCTCTTGCTTGTACTCAAAAAGGAGCTGCAAGTTCTTCTTTGAGTCACTCCCTTTTGTGCATACTGGACAATGGGAAATGCCTGGAGTTTTCTTTGCTTCAAGTTTTCTGCTGCATTTGTATGATCTTTTCAGTACCCAGAGCTTGACTGCTCTTTGATGGTCTATCCTGCCTTGATTGGGATGGATACCTTAGGTAAATGAATTGATGTACTAGGGAAACCTCAAGGTACAAACATAAGGAATTTGTACTTTGAGGGCAGATTTACACTGCTGACTTGCTTTTATGTCGAAGGTGGGAATAGTGGGCGTAGGACTTTCCCTGGGCTTGGCAAGGTGCTGATGTTCTTTAGGGCCTCCTGCCTGAAAGGTGATGCTGTGAGCCTGAGCACGAGGGGCTGATGGGACACGTGGCAGTCACAGGATAAAGCTTAACCTTGAATTTGTTCTAAATTTAGGTCAACATCGCTGGGACCAGAATAACTTTTAAAGGTTTTAATGCTAAATATTGCTTTCATGTGTGTGAACTTTGCTGCTGGTGGAGGGCAAGAGAGAAGAATCACAAGCCATTTGAAAAGCAAAGAGCCTATTTATAATCAAATTCAGTAAACATACTTCAGGCTTTAAACAAGGGGTTATTCAGCCACTCTCCTGCTCATCACTCAAAACAGCATCACTTCTAACCTTTCAGGTGTTCTTGAGCAAGTCACTTAACCTTCCCTTGCCTCAGTTTCCCATTTATGAAAGGCATGGAGATAATAATTCTTGTCTACTTCGCATGAATTACAGGACACAGAATGCAGGACTTAATTTAAGCATAAACAGCAGCCCTGCTGATGTCATGCAGTCATAAACTTTATGATTTGATACTAATTTTTTACTGACCTGATTATCTATTTAATTAAATAGTTGCATGGATGTTAGCTGAACAGTGGGATGAGCGTCAGCGTTAGGAGTGGCTGCAGAACTGTAGATGTGTATGCAGACATCCAGGGTGTTGGGGGCTTGGGCAGCTGCCTGAATGCACGTAATTATTTTCCAAAACAAACATGGTTGGCTAATGTGTGGGTTATGAGTGCCTATGTAACTGTGGGAGTTCAGGTAATGGATTTGTAAGAAAAGCTGTGTGGGAAATCCAGCCTGTGAAAAATGGCTCCTCTGTACCCTGCTCTGCAACTCGAGAGTTAATTTTTGGCTGTCTGAACATCTTCAAACTTTTTAATGAATGAGGGTGAATCTCAATCAAATCTGAATCCAATCAAGCATGGCCTTCTTTAGAGTTTCCTCGGGCAATTCAATCTTCTTTTTATTTGCGTTCTTTGCTGCTTTAGATTTTAAGTGTTTCATAATCATTTTTGGATAGAAGTTTCTGGTCCAGCTCGCTGGCTGCCTATGTGCTTATCCTGTTTGTGAGAAGCAGTTTCTGGAGGCTGAAAGGCACAGGGGCTCTCTGTGTTTATCCCTGTCTCACAGAGTGCTCTGGGGTGTGCTGAGCTTGGGGTCTGCACTGGGGCTGCATCCGCTTTGAAACTGTGTGTGCTTGTGTGCTTCCTGGAAAATAAATGGATTTTAGCAAAGCCATGAAGGCATATTTAATTGGGATTTAATGATGAACTTCCTCTTTATTTGTGTAACGGGCAGTACCAGAAGTGTCATGGTGATGCATTTCCCTGTCTCAGTTTCCCAATCCAGGGTCACTAATAAGGAGATGACGCTCTGTTGCAGGTGCTTTCCCCACGTTCCATTTCTCAGAGCTCCATCCCTCCCCACATTTCCATGCCAAACAGCTCAGAATCAGGGAATGTGACAAGTGTTGAGAACGTTTGTCTGCCTTTGCTGTCAGTGGAGTGCTTATTGTATTTGCAGGATGTCAAATGATGTGTGCAGCCATCAGCTTGGCTCACTGGCACTCGGTGGAGGGACAGGAAAACCACCCCTGCCTCTCCCCTGCCTTTTGAAACAACAGAGTATATGTCTCAAAAGCTATTTAAAAAAAATCATTAGTATTTTCTAAAAAAAACCCAAATTTATTTCTTATTTGCAAGCTTTTCCCCCTTCACTTCAGAGCCTAATTTGATGTGTTTTTATGTAACCACTGATTAGCTGGTTATCAGCTCTATACTCATCTCAGCCCTGGCTCTAAGGCAGGCTGATGGAGAAGGCAGGTAGCACAGCAATATTATGAAATGAGCACTATCATGAAGTGTATTATTTGCTATTCAAGGCTTGATTTCACAGCTCATTATTTATGTAGGTTCAGCTATACTGAGTTCCCTCGGGCCAGTCAGGCTTTATGCTGATGCAAGTGCAAGTAAAGCCAGTCCTCTGATTTGTAAATTCTCGGCTTCCACCTCCATGTTTTTAATCATCTTGTTTGTGTGTTTGTCTGGGCTGCTCTCCCCTGCCACCCCATTGGCTGGGGCAGTCTTTTCCAATGGAAGATGGATGTCAAAAATAGAATCCAGATGTGGCATTTCACCCCCACTGCAGCACCTCTCAGGGGTGTCAGTGCCCCAGAACACAAATGGCTGGGCCAGCAAGGGTCAGGCTCTGTGTTCACACAGACTCGTGTGTGAGGAGAGCCCTCAATGTGCTGCAGGGTCCTGCAGAGGCTGCTTTGCCTGTAGGTTTAATCAGGACTACGGTACCTGTGCTCTGTCAGGAACTCTGTGATTAGGGTCTAATCAGGAATCTGTGCTGACAATTCATCATATATTTTAATAAATTCATACCAAAGTGTTGTAAGTGGGACAAATTGTGCACGCTTGCAGGTGGCCTCTGCGTGAACGTCCAAAACTGAGCTTCTGACCTCTGGCAGAAGCCTGCTATAGGGCTGTAAGGTCTCATAATGCCTGAATTAGACAAGGGACACATTCCAAATCCTCTAGGGACACCTAAACCAGACTTACTGACTGGGAGGCACTTGTTGGGCCTTTGTACACAGACTGCAGAGGGAGAACTGAGGCCTTAGGGTTCTGGAAAGCAGAGCAGGGCTTGAAAAATGGAATATTCTCAAAGTGAGAAGTGGTCTTGGAAAGAAGAGAGACCAGAAGGGAGGTCCTGGAGGGAAGATCCTGGATACTGGATGTGAGTAGGGGGATGAAGGCCGGGGATGCCCAGGGACCCGGGCCAGGAAGAGCTGAGAGGGACAACTGTGCCCAGCTGGAGCAAAAGAACTTCCTGCTTCAACTCCCACTCCACAGTGAGGTTGAGACCTGATGAGCAAAGAGAGCAAGGAGGGAAGTGATAGCAAGTGAGGGGAAAATCTCTGATCCCCTTTTAAATAAACCCCAGAATCCAGATCTGCTACAGGTTGTTGCTTGCTCTGACTGGCAGCTTCAGAAACGTCCTTCAGTGCATGGTTTGGATTTGGGGACCTTTGTCACAGCTGTCCCTTGCAATGCACACAGGCACAGCTCACTGGGACAGCTCACTCAAGGGCAAAACTCTCTTGGGAGCTTCTGGGAAACACTCAGCTCTGTTCCATTGCTCTCCTGTGTTTTGGGAAACATCAGTGGTGTCAAGAGGAGAGTCACCATATTACACTGTAGGTGTCAAGGACACAATCACTCTAGCAAGGTATTTTCAATAAGCCAGAGCTCAGAAAGAGATCCAAACAAATGCTATGATGAAGAACAGAAAGGTTATTAGTCAAAAATATTTGTTTTGAAAGTGCACAACTTTGGAGGGACTACCAAAAGTAAATGTCAGTTGGCTGTTATACAAGTCTACACCATATTTCTTTTGCTTGGTAATAGAGAGTCAGGAAAGATGAAATTGTCATTCATGAGGGAGTTGGGAAATTCAGGTTTTTTATCAGCAGCATGAGTGATGTTCAGGTCTCTCTCATGCGAGCACAACGCGTTTCACAGAACAAGTCTCCTCTACTGCTTTATTATCAATGTTCCTCCAAGAAACAATCCTATCTGTGTTTATTAGATTAATATATTATTTTCCTGTTTCTTTTTCTCAGTGCACAGGGAACATTCCTATATGTTATGAGGTTCCCTTGCGCTTTATTCCAATTATTAAAGATAATATTTTTGTTGTATAATTCTAGTTGAAGACATTTTATGTGAAGAATAGTGAGGAGGATAAAGGTACCACATTAGTTCTTCCCATTTCTGGCTTGGATTATGGATCTGGAGGAAAGAACAGAGATTCTGTCCCTGCATGGCAAAGGGGAGTGGATATGGGTGGACAATCAAGACTGTCTATCCTGCTTGGCAGCTGCTGTGGTTTCTTCCAAGAAACAAAATCAATTTCATCTCCTCTAAGAAGTGAGATAGCTGAACCCTGTGTTTCTCATTTGGTTTGGAAAGCACCTCCCTCCGAAGGGCCCTTCCTGGGACCTTGTACTTGCAGGTTGTTCCTGCAATTAGATTGAGTGAAACACTTCTGCCTTATAAAATTCATGTCAGGATTATAAAACCTGAATAATAAAACAATCTAAAATTGCTTATGAACAAAGAATTCATTCATATTCTCTCTCAGGCAGTAATTTCTAATGTGGGGCTTTTCCATCCAGTTGTTTAGGCCAGCTCCCTGGAAGAAACCTGGATGTAGTATTGATGGAGAAGTGATATAGTAAGTTGCATAAAGTTTCCCTATGGCATCTTAGGAAGAAAATAAATATTCCAAAGAGGAGAGGTTATGAGCCCCGGTGAAAAACAACACTTTAGCCCAACTGCACACACAGGCTGGTAAATATACTGCCTTCTGTCAGGGCAGGAGAACTGGAAATGCATATTAGCTGAATCCATGCCAAGCAGCATGACTGCACTTGGATCCTCTCAGCAGTAGGGAAAGTACTACTTCATGTCAACATAGATTTGTACATTTCTTTCATGGTCCCATAATTTGTTTCAGACCTACTGCTCTGTTTTATATCAGAAGTACAAAATGCTGATTATATATTTTTCAAACCCAGAGTAATTTAGAAAGGGGAAATTGTCTAGACACCTTACTGTATTTGTGGCAATTATGTGCATCTAGTTTCTCAAAGAGGTTTACTTAAGTTTATGTTTAGCTCTAGAAATGAGAAAAGGAAAGGAAAGGTGTCATGCCAGAAGTGCAGCCTTCAGAGGGGCACTAAAAGGACTTTAAGGGCAATTCAACTTCATTATTTTCTACTGAGACAAATTCAAAGTAGAGAATTCAGAAGGCTGGTTTATTGTTTCATTTACACAGAGGAGAAGGGATTGTGAATGCTCCTCTGTGAAGTTCACCTGTGTGACAGGGACACAAACACCTTCCCACACCAGCTGAGCTTTGGGAAAGCCAGGCCTTGTGTCCTTTGGACCTGGCTTCAACAGCAGCCCTCAAAGATCACCTCAGAGCTGTCCATAATTTAATTTGGGGTGAAATACTGGGGAAGGGCTTAGGCAAGGATTGTAATTGCTCAGACCATTAAGATTGAAAATAGCTGCTGATGGGAGTTTTCTCCTGTATGGCAGAATTTCAGAATTGCAGTCAGGGGTGCGATAGCCTTTCATTAACATCAGCACCCAGGATAATGCTACAAGTAAAACTGTTGTACTTTATTGCATTCTTGCTGTCATTTAATTGCTTGATAATAGGTTTTCATAACAATAGAGGTCCATGGAAAGTTGGCTGGAGTAATCCCCACTGGTGAATTAACTGTAGCAAAGTTGCCGTTAACAAAGCGAATTGTTTGGGGAGGTCATTCTGAACAGATGGCCATTATTTAGGGAAAATAGCTCTAGAGCTGGGTCTCCTGAGGGAAGCTAAAGTTCCCATATTTAATATGAACTATATGAAAATGTGCAGAAGAGTTCCCAGGGCCAGGCAGACAAAAGAAGGTCTGTGCTGGAGAGCTTCACAGTTGTGCTGTTGTGAACAGTTATTGCTGAGAGCAGGAACAGGGTGCTTTGCTTTGTTTTTAGTGTGGTCAGATGTGTCCTCTTCTCTTGATGGCCTCAACCATGAGCAATCTGCTTTTGTGTCATTGCATGATCCTGAACTCACTCAGACTATCACCTTGGAATATTAATATTAATCACTATTAATAAAACATAATGCTCACATGCAAACGGATGCTTGCATATGCAAAAATGGGGTTTCAAACATGGTGCTGCAAATGTTGAAATGCTGGTGTTTGTTACATTTGATGTTCAGGAACTCCAGTGGGATTTTCTTCTCATGAAAGAGCTCATGTCTCATTTGATCACTCTGGGATGTAGTTTGAAGAAAATTAATTAGCTGGAGTGGAGTGGACTATGAATTTTATTTTCACAGTATCAGACAATCTGTTTAGTAATTCAGTTGTAATTTCCAGTGTGAGGATGGGTACACAAGAGAACAGTGATTGTAACTGTCATGGTTTTGTTACTGGGAGGTGAGGCTGAGATGAAATAAGTCTGTTTTCCAGGGAGATTACTCATACAAATTGAAGCTGTAGCTGCCAGTCAAATCTCTTTTCCATTTGTGACTCTCAGCTTACCCTTATAAATTTCAATGAATAACAAAAAAAGTTAAAGGCCTGCAAAAGACCATACTGAGCAACAAACTATTTCTGAAGAGCCCTTTTCCCTCCCTCACACGGATGTGAAATAAATACAATCCCAGCTTCCAATTCTAAGATTGCCAGATATCAAATTTTCCTCCCATAAGAGGCATCTGACCCTCTCAGAGAAGGGATATTTTGCCTTTTGGGATTCTCAGCCTCTTTCATCTTGAAAGAAGGGGTTTTTGTGGAAGGCATGTGTGTGCAGTGCAGTTGGGTCTGTTAGCTCAGAGAGGGCTGGGATGGAGGGAGGGTGTCCAGCCTGTACCTGGCCTGCCTGTGCCTCGGGGGCTGTGTTTTCAAAGGTTGTGTACTGCTGAAATGACTTTAATGGAAATGCTTTTCCATTTAATATAAATCAAAGGCTGGAACTTGCATGGTCTCATGCCTTGGGAGCTCTCCCAGGTGTGGAAGGCCAAGGGCTGGCCCTGCCTGGACTGCAGGGGAGGGAATGTGGAGCTGCAGCTCTGGCACTGCACAGCTCTTCCTGCTGGGCTGGGGGTGCTGCTCCCCCTGAGCAGCCAGGGAGGTGGAACAGGCACAGAGCTGGGGCTGAGGGCATTTTCTGGGGCAGTGCAGGAGGCACTGGTCACTTTGGGAACTCCCAGGTCTGCAGACAGCACGAGGAATGGCCAATATCCACAGAGGCAAATCCTCTTTAAAGGAAAGTGGTGCCATGATTTCCAGGTGACCTTTCCCTTCAGGCACATTCAGCTGCTCACATTTCCACCTCATAAAATGGTGGTGTAGAGACTGCCAAGACCTTTGCCATGGGGCACTTCATGTTTTAGGTGGAGTGTAACAGAGCAGGTTCAATGCCTGATTGTGTCTGAGTGGCAACTACAGAAATCAGAGAATTGTAGAATGTTAACATTTTGTTTGTTTGCTTGTTGGGTTGGTTTGGTGGTTGTTTTGTTCTTTTTGGGGGGCTTATTTTTAATTTTAGTTTTATTTTTTGCGTTTTCTTGGTTTTTAATTTTTTGGGTTTTTTTTTTTTTGTTTGTTTTTTTGGGTTTTTTTTTCGTGTGTGTGTGTGTGTGTCACTCATGGGCTATATCCCTATTTAGGAGGAAACTACACAACCACCCCAAGAGCATCCTCTCTGCTCGGCTGCTAAGGAGCTGATGGAGTGATGATGGTTCTCCACAGAGGAGCTGAAGTGTGCCAGCCCTTTCCAGCACAGGGCAGGGCAGCTTGGGAAAAATCAGTGTAATCACCACACTCAATGTGAGGGAAGTTTGTAACTCGCTGTGTGTGCTCTGGAACAAATGACAAGTCTAACATTGGTGAGCTGTTGTGGTCACTGCTTTGGGGATTATGAAATGCCTGCAGTTTGTTCATCTCTTGAAAAAACATCTAAGTTGTTCACATGTAAAGCAAATTGAGTTTTTGTTTACTTTTTAAAAAATGTGGCCATAAAAGTTTATCTATTGTAAATTAATTTGTTTTTAGTCTTGTACTACAGTATTCCTCTATTAAATGCAAACAAATAATGCAAAATGATTTCAGAGAGCTAATCATCTGCAGAAATGGCTCAGTGAGTGTTGAGGCTGGACCAGAGCTATCAAATGGAAGTCATGGAAGATAGGGATGCAAAAACGTATTAAATCACTTAATCCTTCAAGCCTCAAATGCAAGGCATTTTCTGGGAGAGAAGGACAGGACAAAATGAGACAAATTATTACAGCAATGGTTACATTTGTGGTGTTTATTTTGTTGTACTGATGCATTAGCAATACTGGGGGAGTGCAAGAGCAGGGTGTCATTTGCTTTTGTACAGCCAGGGCTGTGTAACCCTGACCAACAGGGCTGTGCTTCTGTGGTGTCCTTATTGTGGGTAGGAAGTGTAAGATTGTGAGGTGGGAAAATGAGCCATGGGATGTCTGGGGGATGCCAATCACCAGCTGTGGCTAAAGCAGCTGGATGTGGGGACTCTTCCAGAATGCACTGAAAGTGTTGGAGAGAGGCTTAGAGGGCACTGGATCAGATTTGAGATCACAGTTTCTTCACAGAATAATTTGGGCTGGAAAAGACCTTAAATCCCATTCAGTGCCACCCCTGCCATGGGCAGAGACACCTCCCACTGTCCCAGGTTCTCCAAGCCCCAATGTCCAGCCTGGCCTGGGACACTGCCAGGGATCCAGGGGCAGCCACAGCTGCTCTGGGCACCCTGTGCCAGGGGCTGCCCACCCTCCCAGGGAACAATTCCCTTCAAATAGAATTTACTCCTCCTTCTGTGAGAAGGGTGATCTGTTCTCAGAGGAGGGGTTTAGTGGGCATGAAACTTTTCTCTCTGCTTGCCTGGGTTCACACCAGCTGCCTCTTGGGGCTGAGAACTTCTCAGAGGGAGCTGAATCTTGCTTCGAACTGCCCGGATTTGGCTGGGTTTGAAGTAAGCACATTTGTTTAGTTTTGTTCCATGTTTGCAATCCAAACATAGAATCACAGAATGTCCTGAGCTGGAAGGGACTCACCAGGACTATCCAGTCCAGCTCACAGGAGAGCCCCACAATCCCACCCTGTGTCTGAGAGTGTGGTCCAAACACATCTCTAAGTCATTCCCATGTTATGCAAACCTCCTCTGTGTTAGAGCACAAAGCAGTGACTTTAATCAAGTTTTGCTCTAATGGTGGAGAATGTTATTAATAATACAGAAAAGCTATTTCAAGTAATTAAAATGGGGGGAAACTGTTATTTTACAATTAAGCTGACAGCTTGTCTTTGATCTTGAAACCTTTGTCAAGGTTTGTCAGTAATGCAAATGAATGCCCCCTCATTTATACCTGGAGTAAAGCTATCATTATGTTTATTAAGCCAGAACTGCCCTGTGAAACTGAAGTACTGCGTTAATTGTACTCTAGAATGGGATTGGTTGGCTTTTCTAACCTTTCTTCCCACTTCTTGTCACTTCTGCATTACAAAACTCAAGCAGGAAAAGGAAGCATGTGGCAAAATGACAACAATTTTTGCAAATATTTAGATAATTTAAAAGGTTAATAAAATACCAGTGTCCAGGGAGCTGGATTTGTCAGTTTGCAGTGGAGTATCATAGAAATGGAATGTTTGTATGTGACTTGAGGAGAACACAGCACTCTTTCTGCCTTCCTTGCCCCCCAGCTTTGCTGAGAGCAGTACAATGTTTGTGACAATAGAATTTGGCCCCATAGGTGCTCAATATTCAACTGTAGATTAATACACTCTGAAATGAAAATTCCTGTTCGCTGTACTGAAGGCAGAAAATTGTACTGTTTTCAGACCTGGACATCACACCAAGGGTTGTCTATACACCCCTGCAGCTCCTGGTTGCCTTCCCTGCTCCTGTCTCCTGAGCTGACTCCACCTTAGTGATGTAGGTGGTGAAGGCTTAGGGACTTTAGGGGCTCTGAGAGAATGGTAAAAGCTTCTTCAGAAGCTGGGTGGAAATTCCAGCACAAGCCATGCTAGGGCTGCAGCTTCTTCACTAGCAACACCTGATCTTTGTGACCTGAAGTTCCCTGATAGAATCAGCCTTGGCTGCAGATTGCATTAATCCTACATGACCCAGTGCTGATTTTGTTCAGGAATGGAAGCAAGTTTCTGAAAGTCATGTTGGTTGTTTAGGGGTGGCATGAACACGTTACTGAGATCTGCATGTGTTAACTGCAAATATTTAGTTGTGATGCAGGGCTATTTTTGTAGCCTTTTTTTCTTTAAAAAAAAAGTAAATTTATGATAAAATAGTTGATAAGAAAGCAAATGATTCCCTGCCTGTTTTCCTTTTAAACTTCTCAATTGCTTACAGTCAGTAGAAGGACTCAGAGGCAGCTTTGGAGTACATTTCAAGAGCCATCATTCTCGTCATGTCAGGGTTTCCAGGGTGTTACAAAACCTAAATTAACCACGATGGCAACACTGCCTGGAAATTACTTTGCTTACAAGTGAAAAGAAACAAAGCCTGTCCCATATGTGCTGTGCTCTGGGGGTAATTAACATTTGGGTGAGTGGCTGGCTTTGAGATTGCTGAACGTGTTCACTCCCCTCTCGTGTGTGTTTGAGTGACCAGATGGGTGCAGGTGGGATTCCCAGCCCTCTGCCCTCTGCCCATGTCACCTGGACAAAATCCCCTCAGATGGGTCACAGAGCTCCTGGTGTGGGGCCAGCTGTGAGGACTCTGCCTGGCCACACATTGCACCCCACATGTCACTGCTTTGCTGGTGTGAACCTCCCAGGCAAGCTCTGCTCCCTGCTGAGACTTCACAAACAAAATCCTCCTTCCCTCCTCAGCCTCCAGATAGCAGCAAAATACCTGCTGTCGATCAGGTTATTTCTTGATTCCCACCCCCAATATTTATCATCGTCTTAATTCCCCTTCACAATATTAAAAATGTTAATTCCATGTTTGCTAAGTCTCCCGTTTCCCAGCGAGAATAGGACCAAGCTGTTTAATCTTTCTGCACAACTCAGTACAATTTTTTTAGAATTGTTATCGTTTTGACTACTCTGTAATGCACCTCCCAAAACAATTATAAACTCTGTAAACTGGAGCTGTGACAAGCTTTTTGTTGGGGATTCGAGTCCTGCTGAGGAAGCCTTTGGGTACTGGCCTTGGAATCTGAGCTTCCTGGGCAGCCTGTGTAGGGTTGGTTTTGGGGGACGTGGGGTGAAGATCTTGCAGGAAAAAGCAGCTTGGGCAGGCTCAGAGCAGACAGTGAGGAGTCTCCTCTGAAGGAGGACAACTCTGACCGTGTAAAACAATAGAGTCAAGCAAAGAGCTCTGGGCAAAACCTTTGAAAATTAAAAGTTAGACAGGAAAGGAGGAAATTAAAATGGTCAGGGGCTATTCCTGTGGGATGCAGCCATTTGGATGGTGGGTTCTGTGGAGGGCTCCAGTGATCCCACAAGGGTGTGCATGGACCTGCCTTCTCTCATGCACTGTGGGAGCTGGGCTGCTCACTAAATCTTGAGTTGGTTTTGTAGGAATGTTCATTTGCATCACCAGTGGCCACATTTTATGTGATTAAATGGGAATTTTGAGGAAATAGCCATCTTTCAAGTGCAGCTATGGACTTTCTTTTTCCCTTTAATTTGGGAGCTTGCAACATCTGAAAGAACTTTGTCAGTCGCTCCCATATTCTTGTGCGTTGCCAAAGGTTTTCCCCACTGTAAATAAAAAAAAAGCATTTTCTCAATTCTTTGTCTGTTTAAAGTAAAATCTGCAGATTGCTGCTACCACAATTAGGATATTTTATTGCTGAAAGGGTGCCTTGTTTTGCTGTGTAGTGTGGTGGAATATCACCCTTTTTCTGGGAGAAGAAGATGGCTGAGTGAAGGATCAGATCCTCTCCCCCTCCCTGGCACTGCCACGCTTCCCTTTCACAGGTCTGGGGAGCCGTGTGCCAGGGACACGGGGATGTGCAGGAATTCCTTAGGTTTGGATTCCCACTATGAATTGCTCCAGTAAAGTAGAAGTGTAGAAAAAGTAAGTTGTGACAGTAAGTAAAAAGTAAGCTGAACAAAGGAGGAGCAAGAGGATAAAGGTGGGAGCTGTTTGTGCCCTAGCAGCAGCATTAAGAGGGTGCCTGGCTCTGGGTGGGCTGGGCATGAATAGGTGTGTGGGTGACTCCAAAATCCACACCAGACACCTTGTGTGCCATGAGTTAAAGCAGATACATTGCTACCCACAGGGACTTACTTCAAGTGCCTTATATTTGGCACAGTGTGACTTTAGATTACATGAGGAAATGCTAAGTGTGGAGCTCTTATTGCTCTGCTCAGGCTTGGCAATTATGAAGAATAAAAAATTTACCAGCGCCTAAGCTCTTTGATAGTTATAAACATGGGGAGAATTAAGGGACAGGAAAATTATAGCAACTTAGCTAAACCACTATAATTAAGGCTGAATGGCTTTTTATATTACTGCATTCATAAGTAGAATGTTGAAATAAATAAAAAGTAAAAGCTCAAATACGGTTTGAGACTTACATTTAGGTAGGACAAAGCCATTTTTTCTATCCATATGTGTGAAACTTCCAGTTTCTGTCATCCTCTTCCTCTTCTTACCAATGATGTCTTGCCCTCCAGATCCAAATATCTCCTGAGCTTCCTCCACTGGGAAGACTGAGTTTGTCCTTGCCTGCCTGTCATACTCAATGCCTTTTACAAAAGGCTCCTAAATCACTTGTGTGGGTTTCAAATCCCCTGTGTAATGGAATCAGAGACACCCTCACATCCTGCACATTCAGACTGGGACCCAGCAAGCTGTAGGTTTTTGAGGATGAGTTTGTTTTTTTTTCTTTTGGGGCCATGTGATTTCTTTGTGGGTTTAATTTTATGTTACCCCACAGAATCACAGAATAAGCTGAGCTGGAAGGGACCCCCAGGGATCATTGACCCAGCCCCTGTCCCTGCCCAGACCCCCCAGCAATCCCCCCTGTGCATCCCTGGCAGCGCTGTCCAAGCGCTCCTGGAGCTGCGGCAGCCTCGGGGCTGTGCCCATTCCTGGGGAGCCTGGGCAGTGCCAGCACCCTCTGGGGAGCAGAACCTTTCCCTGCCCTGCAGCCTGGGCAGTGCCAGCACCCTCTGGGGAGCAGAACCTTTCCCTGCCCTGCAGCCTGGGCAGTGCCAGCACCCTCTGGGGAGCAGAACCTTTCCCTGCCCTGCAGCCTGGGCAGTGCCAGCACCCTCTGGGGAGCAGAACCTTTCCCTGCCCTGCAGCCTGGGCAGTGCCAGCACCCTCTGGGGAGCAGAACCTTTCCCTGCCCTGCAGCCTGGGCAGTGCCAGCACCCTCTGGGGAGCAGAACCTTTCCCTGCCCTGCAGCCTGGGCAGTGCCAGCACCCTCTGGGGAGCAGAACCTTTCCCTGCCCTGCAGCCTGGGCAGGGCCAGCACCCTCTGGGGAGCAGAACCTTTCCCTGCCCTGCAGGCTGAGCCTGCCCTGGCCCAGCTCCAGCCGCTCCCTGGGTGCTGTCCCTGGCCCAGAGCTCGGAGCTGCCCCGGCAGCCCCGGGGAGCTCTGCCCTCAGCTCCTCTGCTGCAGCTGAACCAGCCCGGTGCCCTCAGCTGCTCCTCCAGGCCTTGCACCATCTTCATGGCCTCTTTTGGAAGCTCTCTAATGGCTCAGTATCTTCTGTTGCAGTGACCAGACCTGCAGTGAGTATTTGAGGTGTTTTTTCATGCTCAGCACAGATACACCTGTAGCCAGCAGACCTCTGTGACTGTTTGTGCATCTTCATCAGGCCCCTGCTAATTACTTTCCAAGCCAGGGCCAGTTTCCACTGAAGCTGAAAGTAATGTACAGCCTTCAGCAATACAGAATTCCCCCAAGATTGGTGAAAATCCTCAGCTCGAGGTGAAAGACCAACATTAACCCTCCTTCAGGGGAAAAATCCAGCAGAATTCAATTCATGCCTGCTTAGGGAGGCAGTGGGAGGATGAGTTATCAGCCAGGCAAACGAGGGGCTTGGGAAGCAGCTGAAAGCATATTGAGAGGAGGTTAGGACATGCAGGACATGGGGCTTGCTGTTGGTAAGCTTGTTTTGGTCAGCAGGTCTGAAATGGGAATAAATTCCCATGTATGCATTTCAAAGGCATCTTAGGCAAACTGCCTTTCCTCCTGATGAAAACCAGTCTGAAACTTCTGAAAGTGATAAAATATACAAGAAAACAAAATGGCCTTCGTGGAGAGAATTCTCAGGTGCTGTCATGCTTGTATAGGCAGCAGCAATTGAACCACAGCTACATTCTGCATTATTCTGATACAATAAACTCCATCAGTGGCACTGCTTGTGTGCCCCCCTGCCTCCCCCCTCCATTTCACAAACATTTTCCAGTTTTTTTGGAAACAACAAAGCTGAATTTAAAGGTCTTGCTCACATTAATTTGGGACCCTCCTTAAATAGTATCTTGAGTTATGAAATGACAAAGCTTGGAAGCAGCTCTGAGTGATATTTGTGGTAAATTGGTTCCACGGCAGAGGGAGCGAGGCCACCTTTGAGAGCTTCTGCAAGTCCCAACAAACTGAACATTGATCTCAGCATGTTCAAGAGAGGGGGGAACCCTGATTTCCCCTTGAATGGAAGCAGCAGTGAACCTTTCTTCTCTGCTTCTAAATTCCTTTTCATGTAAGCTTTGCTGTCTCTTTGTAACCATCTGTTGGAGTGCTCTGCACTCTGAGCTTGTCTCACATTTCAGATGTTTTTGTGTTTGTTTGTGTGGCAGTGGAGAAGAGCTGGAGGATGTGAGCTCTGAAAGTTCACAAAGCAAAAGAGCAACTGAGGCAAAGGACATCCCAATTTAAGGGAATTTAAAATTTATTGTTAAAAAACATATCTGGTTAAAAGATCCTGAGCATTTCAAAGGCATTTCATTTCAGGCTGTCGTCTCCATCATCTTCAAGATCTTCACTTAACCCTAAATGTACCTTCATGGTGTCCATGGCTTGTTGGCAGCTGGAAGGTGGATGAGGAAAACACACTCTCTAAACTTAGCTTTTTTAAGAATTATGAGCTGTTTTCAATTTATAACATAGGATTGTTCTCTGAAAAATGTTATGTTAATGCTGACAGGACTTTCCCACAGGAAGGTAAACGTTAGCTCAGAGCTTGTTAGGTGGAAGATATCTATATTTTCCGGGGCAAGAACAGGTATAATCTAATTTCTCTGTAATGTTTAGGCCAGAAGTTGGGTTGGAGGGTGTCCTTCCTTTGGATTTAGGAACAGTGGGAATAGGCTCAAACAGATTTTATTTGGGAAGAGTAATAAATTAAGGTGTCTTGTAAAACTGTGAACAGGATGTTTTAATTCACTTTTTATATGTTGTAAGTTTTTGGCGTCAAATAATTTTTATAATTTTTATTTTAAGCAATAGTTAGCATTTCAATGTCATGTTTTCAGACTGTGGTCAGTTTTCATGTGGTCAGTCTGTTCCAGAGGTCCACAGCTGGAGTCATTAGGCTTTCATCCAGCAGGGCTTAATTTGACTTGTCCAGTGCCCACTGAAATGTGATGAGGTAAAAACAGAACCATTTTTAGATGCCTTTAAGCTGTTGAAATGTTTCCTAATTCTGCCTCTGTATAATTACACATCTACCAGGGTTTGGGGATTCATATAGCTAAAAGCAAAACTTATGGTTGAAAATCAGGATAATTATTTGGGAACCTCCAGCTGGTGCCAGACTTGGGATTGCTGCTGCCCCCCAAGCCTTGACTGGAGTTTGGGCTGTGGGAAGGGGCTGCTGAGACAGCTTTGGTGCAGTTGTCACCAAGTTCTGTCTTTGGAGGAGCAACAGGAGCAGGAGGTGTGTGGGAACCCAGAGCTTGTCCTTGACTGCTCTGGGGGCTCAGAGACCTGGGCAGGGGGCACAGAGGGCACAGAAGCCCTGGCACCAAGCCCAAAACACCTGTGGGTTGGATTTTAGTCCCTGGGAGAGATTGCCAGCTTTAAAAGAAAAAATACAAGTCTCACAAATTTAAATAGAATAATATTAAGATTGTCACAGGGTGGAAAAGTAGATTTTGGGTTTTAGTCCATGGGGGTGGGTGAAGCCAAGATGGAGGAACCGCATGGCTTTTAGGCTTCTTCCTGCTTCTTCATCTCCTCCATGATTCTGCTGTGGTGGTGGCACTGGTGATTGGTTTAGGTAGAATGCACATTGTCTAACGTAGGTGATGGGTATTGGAAAATAATTGTAAATAAGGTATAGGTAGTTTTTAGTATAAAAGATAACCACTGCCCTTCGGGCGGGGATTTTGCCTCAGACTGTCGTGCTGTGGAGACCTCGGCAGGGACAGAGAGAACAATGTTCTAGATAAGTTACAATAAACAATAATAAAAAACCCGAAGACCGAAGATTGCACGTTTTTCTTCTCCTTGGGCAGGGAAAAGGACTTTTAACATCTTGGGGACATCTCTGTAAAAGCAGAGAGATCCCCACAGAGGTGCCCAGGGGGAGCAGCACCAGGTCGTGCTGCTGCAGGGCCTTGGGCTGAGGCAGTCTGGGCTCAGCCTGAGTGCGTGGCTTGGTTTGCTTTGTTAAGAAATATAAATATGATGGCTGCTAAATGACCAGCAGAAAGGAGTAATGTTTACAGGACTGTAAGTGGGGATTGGAAGAGATAGCAAATTTAAAACAAAACTCTACAAGCTCTAGATTATTACTAGAAGGTTCTACAAATATCATCTCTCCGCAGAGAAATTTCAGGAATCAGGAATCTTGCTTAACTTCTGGGATTTTGCTCTAGGAAAAACAAAGGTAGCACATGAATGTCGGGGTGCAGATTTTAAAACAGATGTGCATATGTTCTCTTCACTGCTCCAGGTTTGAGACCTCTCAGCTGATGAGAAACTGCTTGGGATGAGTTCCTTTATGATGCTGAGAATTCAGCCCAAACTCCTCAGGCAGCACAAGAGATGACACTTTAGGAACTTTCAAAGCAAATCGATTTAGGTTCTAATTTAGATCATGAGTTTCTTTGTAGGTCTTTTTCTGTTATTTTTAAAAACAAATTATTTCTTCCACAGCTGGAATGAGTCCCATTGGGTGTCTCAAAGAGCAGCCCACGGAGGCTCAGCTTGCTCAGGTGCCTGGCCTGGCCCATTGCAGCACTCTGAGATCAGCCATGGTGTAATTCCATGGAGAGCCCTCATTTTCCATGGGATTGAAGGGAAGTGCCATGTTAGGGAAAACTTCCAAGGACTGCTCTCAAGAAGTGGTAATTGCTGCAATCCTGGATTGGCTCAAGGTTTGTATTTTGGTGCCTTCGGGTTCCAGTCTCTCTGACAGTGGAAGTTAAAGGGACTGGAAAGCTGGAGATGCTTGAGGTGTTGAGTTCATGTTCATGTTCTACTCTGGCAGGGCTGGTACTGTCAGCTCAGTGAAAAGAACTGAATGTTTCTTTGGCTTGATGCAAGAGATTTTTATGTGACAACCTCAACAATGTGATCAAAATTTGGAAGAAGCAAACCTGGTCGTGGCAGCTGGAGAGGAGACAGGGCTGAGACAAAGCCAGCACAGACTCCAGGGAACACAGGTCCGTGCAGAAGCTTCCCCTAGCGTTGACTAATAATTCATATTGAAAGCTGACAGTTTTGCTGGACATTTAATTTCTTACAGGAAATATTTCAGCATTAAATTTCATTAAGCTTAGAGTAACTTAAAGTAATCTGGGAAGAGAGGAATGGAATGAGCACTTACCCAAAGGAGCACCAGTTCTGCCTTCACTTAATTTTGTGTAAAATCCCAAAAAGAGTCAGCTGTGGATGTGATTTGATGACTAAGTAGGATAATTTTAAATTATGACTTGTGTTAAAAAAATAAAAAGTCCTCTTCAGATGTAAGACAAGAGAGAAAGAGGAGAGATGTGCTTATTATAGTCAAGAACTGTGATACATAGGCATCAATGATTCCATTTGTTTTATATACTTGCTTGTCAATTTAATGGTTTATTATCAAGGATCCAGTCAAAATTTGCAATAAAAGGAATATATTTTACTTTACTTTGATTCAAAGTCTGCAGCAGATATGCCAGCAGAAAGGATAAATAAGGCATGGAAAATATGCTGTTAATAAGGGAAATACCAGTAGTTCTAAGCATATTTCTTATGCTTTTTCTTTATTTTGCTTGCAAAGAGACTGTTGAATGCACTAAAATTATTAAGTTATAGTGAATAGTACCTTGAACATGGCTTGAAATATTCCATTCTAGAGCAAACTTGGGTTTGTTCTTCTAAATCTATTTTTATAAATATAAAAATTCATTTTCTACCTTCAGAGAAGTAGAAAAAAAAAATGGTCCTTTCTGATTTTGTGTGCTTTCCAGGAAGGGAGGATTTTTTTCAATAAGAATCTCATTGCTTTTCACTGCAATTCTCCACTTGAAGAGGAGGAATACCCTGGGGAATTTTGTGGCATCAGGTCTATGTGCTGTTCTGTCCTTCAGTGGCCAAACACAGTGTGCAAGTGAGAAAATAAAAAGTGACTAAACACAGTTCAGTCTTTTTGATGCCAAGAAAACATTGGCTGGCCAAGCAATGGGCTGAGGAAAGGTCAGCTGGCCCTGTGTCAGGCAATTAAATTGTGTCCTGGTTTGGGGTCACTCTCTGTCTAATTTAGGAGTCTTACAGGATAAAGTCTTGATTAAAACACTTCCAAGTAGAGTAGTTTTGCATACATGGGATTCTGTGCCTCAGGTTGTCTTTGCTGACACCTGTGTTTTTCTCATTTCAGGAAGAGAAAGCAAAATATTGAATTCAGCAAATTTAAGCAGTGTGTCTGCAATTTTAAGCAACTGTGAAAGTGATAGGGCTGAAATTACTCTTTTCTGGACTTGCTGGCTCGTGGTCACATACACTCCTTCAGATTCCTTCTAAACTGTTTGGCTCCTTTTCTTTTATATTCACTAAGGGTATAGGAAAATATCCCTATTTCTTTTAAGACAGGTCTAAAAAACCCCAACAAGTAAAACCTTGAATTGACAGAAAAGTTTGTAGCCTCCATGGCACCACCTGATACCTTTTACTTTGGGACAGATCAATCTGCACACCATGGCAGGGAGGAGGAACCAGCTTGTTGTGTTTTACTCAGCAGCCCAGCACAAACCTGATGAGAAAATCCATTGCAAGGAAGAATCCATATTGCTTTTACACAAAAAACTGCTCTCAGCCATTGATCTGGAGCTCCAGAGGCCACTGAGTTCGTGTGTGAGGTCCACAGGGTCCTGAGCCAGGCAGGCAGGTGCTGCTGCAGTTCAGAAATATCCCCAAAATCCACTGGGCAGAATCAGCTCAGCAGTGGGGAAAACAACAGCAAAACTCAGGGCAAACCAAGCAGGGCATGGAGCTAAGTGGTTATTAGCAGGCCAGGCAGGTGTGGTGTATTTTAGTGCTGCTGGCATGGAAATCTGCTGAGGGAGACCCTGCTGCTACCCCATCGATTTCAGGTGCATCTGGGAATATTTTGGATTTGTATGACTGCCTGCCTGGAAGTCCCCAGACAAAGTGGAAATGAATGTTCAGTGCAAGAAAATAGAAAAGCAAGTTTCTCTTTCCAGGAGATGAGTTTGTGGATGGACCTCCTGATCTTTCCAGAAAAAAAATGAGTAACAGCTGGAAAGAATCTGTGACAGAAATTTATGGCGGGAAAGAGGGAGAATGAAATTCTCAGGGGAATTTTTGAGGTTCCCTGGGAACCTCAACAGGGAACAGGGGAGGATTTTTGTGGTTTCAAATGGGAGGAGGAGCTGAAGCAGACAGCAACAGTCCACAGCAAAGCACATCAGAGAGGCCAGGTCTTGCCTTTGCCCTCTGGAGTATGTTCTCATAGAGACACTCAGCCTTGCAGTGACAGGTTTGTTACACGGCACCAGCAGAGCTTTTGCAGCTAAATTGTCCTTCCTGTGTTGGATCCAGGTCCCCAAATCCTGATCCCCATTTTCAATCACCCTTTGGCCTGAGTTGGCTACAGCTTTTTTGGGGTCAATTCTGCTGGGCTTGACCCCAGGCCTGCCCTCTGGCTGAATTTCTTGACCTGTTTCTTTTTCTCTGCTTGGAGTCCTGGTTTGGAGAGTTCTGAAATCCATCATATAGGATCTGGGACTTTTGGACACCAAATTGTGCCTGGCTGGTCCAAATCTAGGTCTCTCAAGGCCTGGGCTTGTTTAGGCCACATGGGAAGATGAATTAGCAATGACATATCCAGGGCGTTTTGGACTGCCTGCGTGTGCTCAATAAATCTGACACCTTCTGGCCATGGCAGCAGTCCATGGACACGAGAGCTGAAGTGCCCAGACATAGCTCATATCACAATTCAAAGCTTAAGTACCTGTTCAAACACCTCGGACAGCTTATGGGCAATCATTCATACTTCCCATGCTCAGGACCCTGAGATTTACCACTCCCCTGTTAGGGAATGTATTTGAAGGTGACTAAGGGCCCCAAGCTCCCACAGACTCTCTAATTTAAGAGTGCTGCCTTATGTGAGCATCTCTTTGAGCAGGAGCCATCGATATATCCTGACCTTGCCCTGTCTCTGCTCTGGATGTAGGTGATCTGTTCAGCTCTTCCATGGTTTTTGGAGTGGAGCCACCAGGTTTTGTGTAGGCAGATTTCCCAGATTGTTACACTGGAGTAGAAAAGATGAAAGTTGATTTTCAAAGCTGCCTTAGGAGGCTGTTCTCTGTTCCTTGTGTTGTTCAAGACTGCCTGTGCTGACTGCATCTGTAAAATGGTGTGGAATGGAGAGCATTGGCATGAATACAGACAACAACACCTCCTTGTACCCTCCTTGGGTGGGGTTGCATTTCCAAAACAGAGGACGTGGTGGTGGTGAATTCCAAGGCAAAGGGCTGTGCATCAGGGAGGAAAATGGCTTTGAGTTTAAATGCAGTTCATCACTTCACGATCCCCAGTGGAGAGGATATGCTAAACCTTTCAAAAGTGAAATATCAAAAGCATATCAAGCTCAGGAGAAAGCAACTGCTCTTGCTTTGCTGTTCCTGGATGTCTTGACCCCTTCTCTCTCTCCCCTCAGCCCCAAGGGCTCTTCCTGTTCTGTGGTCTCTGTTGCTTTTGAGATCTCAAAGGCAACCTGTGTGAGGGAAAAGGGTATTTCCAGGAGAAGGGAGGCCAGTTCTGCCTGATGGTGTCTAGAGCCTATAGCAGGGCCTTGACCTGGAGCCCTTTCTTTGTTTTATGGATCTGCTCCCTTTCCTTGGGGTTTTTCTGCTGAATGCTGAATGCACTGGGTGGTCCCGCTCCGTTGTTATTTGTGGCCACTCACAGAGGGCTGAGCAGTGTTCATGTGTGCAGGAGGGTCCAGGACAGCATCCCCTGCAGCCAGGGAGAAACAGGACCATCCTCTGGAACAGATGTGCTCCTCACAGTCAGCAAGGAAGTGCAGCCTCAGCCTTGTGACAATAAGGATGATGCTGGAGGGGCTAAAACAACCTCATGCAAAAATGGGGACAGGTATCCAGCCCCAGGGCAGTGATGCTGAGACCTCTGCTTGGGAATAAGCCAAAGGAAAATTCCTTGCAAAGCCTATGGATTGTTTCACAGTATCCAGAGGCCTGCTCACTTAGAATGTCTATTTTCCCAGGTCTTTTTGATTATCTGGCTGCAGCTGTTAAAACAGCAGGCTTGTGCATACTTGCCCTCTCTTAGAGTTTGGTCCTTACTACAAACATTGTAATTCTGAAAACCTTAGTGCATTGCAGACAGAAAAATATCCTTGCTAGGGATGCCTGGGTACAACTGGGACTTCTAGCAGGAGGATATTTTATGGTCCTTTTACCTGGGCATACAAGTTCTGCTGGGTACAGATGTGGTCAGCCAAAGGCAGGGTGCTAAAGTCAGGGCATCAGATATTAATGACTGGGTTTGCACTGTAAATTTGCTTGTACAGCCAAAGAGATGGCCAGGGAGCTGGTGTCAGGGCAAGGAGGACCTCTTTTCAGTCTGTGCAGAGGGACATGCAGCCATGAGTTAGGGTTTTCTGTCCCTTGGCAGGTGAACTCCATGCTCAGCCTGGTGCTCCAAGGGCAGGTGACCCCTGGGGACAGCTGAGCAGAGCCAGGACTGGGCTGCTCTGCCTGGGGAGGCTCTGGATGCTCAAACCAGGCCTTTTCTCATGGCTTCATTTCCTCATCCCTCACCCCAGGGGAGCAAGTGAAACAGGGTGGGGGGGTTTAGTGGTGGTTGTTTGAATTGATGCAATGTTTTAACTACCACAGTTGTTCTGGGATTCATGTTTTAAGGCAATGTCTCATTCCAGTCCCTATTTAGCTGTATTTTAGAGAATGCTGTCACTTCTCAAGATGACAGTGCTTTGTGAAAGTAGGAAGTGGCTGCTGCCTGTCTCTGCCTGCTGTCCTGGGCTGGACATGGGAATTCTGCCTTTCACCACTGTGCCACTCTGAGCCAGCACAGTTTGATTTGCAGGTGTGGGAGTGAGCTGGGGTTTCCCTCCAGTGCAGACCTCTGAAATATTTGCAGGTCAGGTCCTCCTTAGTCAGACAGAGGAAACACAACACCTTAATTAGCCAGGGAGTTGTTCGTGGTTGTGTGTGCACTGTATGGAAAATAACATGTTAAAGAAACAATTGTGGCGGTGAAAATATTTTAGTTTAGTTTTTTTTTTTTTTTTTAATTTAACCCATCAATTTCATTGCTCGTTTTGACCACAACCTGAAATTGTTGTGATTTTGTTGTTTGTTTCAGTTGTTGTTGTTTTGCGGGGTTTTTTGGGGTTGTTTTTGTTGGGGTTTTTTGTGTGCACGTTTGTTTCTTTTCTCCTCCCCTTTCCACTCCCTGGCTGAGATCTGTTTGGAGATCTGGCTCTGACTGTCAGGTAGCTGCAGTTCTGCCCTTGGCTCTCTGGTTGTGAGTTTGCCCACAAGGGTCAGGGATTCCCAGCAGCTGATGGGTGACTCTGCCACCTGAGGAACACAGGGTGAGGCAGGTATTCCACACAGTTTCACCTTGTTTATCTAAGAGGAAAAACAGGAACCAAGAGGAAAGAAAGAAGATTTTATAAGCTCTGAGTAAAAATGCCAGTACTCCTTCTTCCCATGAACTTCTGTCTTTCTGCCTGTCTCCTCAGCTGTAGGATTGGGACATTGCTAATTTTCAGTATTATAAGAAACAGCATTGTATGATAGAATCACCAAATTACTTCATCACTCTTTGCAAAAGAATGATTTCCATGTATTTTTTTCAACCTTGGGACAGTGAGTGCATGGAGACAGCTGGCACCTCCTTGGCAGGAATCCTTTGGAGATGCATTGCTTTCTTCTGTGCTCCTTTTCCAACCTCTGCTCATTGCCTTTGATGCTGATGTTCTGGTTTAATAGGACTCATCCTTTTACTGCAAAAACATCAGAGTGCTGTGAACAAGAGTTTGTTCTGCTTTAGTTTCTTCTTGCTGTCAACTATGGATGCCTTTTAGCTGGTTTATTTTTTTTACTCAGGGTTTTTATTTTTTCTTGTTCCCCATCAGAAGATGTGTATCAGGGAATAGGATCTCTTAAAAGCTTTATTTCAGAATTTAAAGTAAACACTGGTCTTGCTGCTTTTTTCCTGTGGCTCTGGGAAGTTATGGTAGTTCAACATTGAAATACCCACCAGTGCCATTAGCTTACAGACCTGAGAGTCTCTCATCCTTTGAGAACATTACTCATTACTCCATCCTATTAATAACAGCAACGGAGCTGTTGGTTCATTTTTACTCAGGGTTATTATTTTAATAGTATTTATTTTTAACTTAATTTGTTTCCTTCTTCATATCTCTTTTTTTTTTTTTTTCAGTGCCCTTTCAATAGCCAAAATCATCTTTAAACTCTGCTAGAGGTAAGATGGTGACTTGTAGGTTTTGACTGCTGGGTCAGTATTTTTCCCCTCCTATTTTTGGGTAGAAAGGGATGAATAACAGCAGTGTCTTGGCTGTCCTCTGGTGACTCACCCAAGGTGTCTGGAGCAAGGCCAGTATGTGTGAGAAGGGGCCCAGGATGTGGTGCAAGGCAGGGCAGCTGAGCTGTCCCTGGCACTGGGAATGTGCATTTCTCACCCCCGTGGCCTCCGCGCTGAATTCCCGATGTTCTGAAGCAAAGAAGCTCCTGCAGCTTTTGGAGTGGTCCCTGCTCCTCATGGAGGGCTCTGGTGCCTTCGGGGAGGGTTGGTGGAGTCAATGTAGTGCTGGAGATCAGTCCCTGAGTGCCTCAAAAAGCTGAGGTGAATTGGGAGTGAATCCAAGGAATTTTTCTTTACTTTATCCATATTCACTTTCAGTGTTTGCTGTGTCATAGCTGTAACCTTCCACAAGCCAGTATAAATGCCTTGTTTGCTTTTGTGCTTTGAATTCTGAAATGTATTGATTTTTCTCATTCAGATATCAATTAAACTCTCTACACATATCAACAGTTAAAACAAATCACTTGACAGATACAGTTAATATCAGCTGGAAGAATTTAATAAATCCTTGTTTTAAAAAATAGTCATGCATTTTTACTTCATATATACTTATTTATCTTGCTTTTAAATTTGTGTTTAAAAAAGAAAAGAAAGTATTTTTGAGTTTTGGTGGGAGAAAAAATAAAGGGTAAAGAATGGTGGGCATAGTTACTGAGACCAGCCTGCTCAGTTCTCTAAAACCACGGACCAGCATCCCTGAAAAATAAAAGATTCAAACAAAAACCATAAAACAAATAAAACCAGATATTTAATAAAACCATGTTGACACTAAACATAAGCAGTTAAGAGGCAGCCTAAACAGAGTAAGTGAATAAAATGTTCTGGGCAGGATTGTTGTGTTTCCTGGTGGGATCAGGGATTCTGTGAGAGTGGGAATTGCCATTTTTACTCTGGGCTGCTTCCACTGGAGTTTCCTCTGAGCTGCCTTGGGAGGCTGTGGGGAGGAGCTGCCTCCAGAGCCTGGTGCTCCAGATTTACACCCACAATTAAGGGCAGGTGGAATTTATAGCTGTTTGATTAGGCTGTTGCAAATGTTTAGCTTTGGGCTGGTTTAATGAGCTGGCTCAGGTTAGGAATCAACTGTGCCATTCATCACAGGAGCAAAACTTTGGGATGTGACTGGCAAGTGTAAAATGTGTGTTTGCAAGGTCACACAGTGACTATATAACCAAGGACTTCAAATTTAATGAAGAATGATGCTTTCCTGGCTTAAATCCTTGCAATAGAAGGGGCCTTTTGCTAAGTTAAATAGAAGAAGGCAGTATGATGTACCTCTAGGTAATGCTGAATTTCTACATTTTAAATGTTTGTTAAAAGATGCATTGAAATAAAAGCAGGAGTGTTTGCATTTCCAGTCACACACAGAGGGGCAGGGTGGTCTGGGGTCCCACAGGCAGCTCGTGGTGATAATGTCATGTCTGTGTGTATTATAGCCAGGAATATTGCAGTCAAGAGTAGCTCACAAACACTACAGGAAATTAATCCAGCAAATATATTCTTTCAGGGTTATCAGCGCATCTGAAGTAGCATCAAAACTCATCCCATAATATAATCTATTCAACATTTGTTTCTTTCAGGTTTATCAAGGAGCATCGTGTCCCAGAGTAATGCTCTGCATAATGAAAGACCTGCCTGGTGAGAGATCTTGGATGGGCAGTTCACCTGCGGCTTGGTGAGAGACAAACTACATTTGGCATAAAAAATGGGTGCAGCAAACTTCCTCTAAATGTACCTCAGGATTGCCAGGCATGATTCATCAGCTGAGGGGACTGGAAGTTTTGGTGATAATGAAATCTTGCAGAGTCATACACTTGCCAAACTCTACTGGCTGATGACTGGTAGCTTTTACAAAAGAATCACAGTGAGCCCTTGCTGTAGCTCTGATTCTGCCTTCCAAAGAGATGTCCCAGGATTCTTCATGAGGTTACTAATCTGCCCTCTCCCTCCCACCCTAAAAAAGGACTAAACATATTCCTTGTGTCAGTAGAGAGCTCTGCAAAGGCTGCATCAGACAATTAATGACCGAAAGCTGTGGTGGAACCCCTGTGCCACAGTGGGCACCAAAGCAGAGGAATGACTATTTGGTATTTAAGCCTGCTGAAATGCAATTCTTTCTGTCTGGATATCACTGTGATGTATTCCCAGCAGAATATTAAACAGTTAACCTGAACAGAGACACAGGTTCCTTGCAGGAAATCTGTAATGGTCTGTAGTACAAAACAGAATATTTTCACTGGGTTTTGAGACTTACTCTTCTGTATGCAAATGGTAAAACCAGAAGCAGTTTCTTCCTTTCTTTTTTTTTTTTTTTTTCCCAGACTATAATTGAGAATTTTGCTTCTAACACAGGGATAAATTGAGGAAAAATAGAAATCATTGTTTAAAACATAAATATAATGGGGGCAAAAGAAAAAGAGAGAATTCCTTGATGCACTTTAGAGTTTTCAGTTACACTGATTAGGAAACTCTTATTTTAAAAAATCTAAAATCAGTTTGCTTTAGACAAGAGAAGTTCCCTGGAGGTTCATTGTTGCACTGCTACCAATCTGCAGTAACAGGAAAGTTCTGTGATTGACTTACAAAATTGCCTGAACAAATCATATTGAGTGGTGCTATTTCTTTACTTTCTGAGGGAGCACAAGCTCAGCATGGAGGAGTGCAAATGCATTTAGGAGGAACTGATGGAAAACACCCTGACAGTAAAATCTGGAAGGCTTAATCATGACAAAACCCACTGATTTCTACCTTATACATTCTTTCAAAAAATTATTGCATTTTGTGTTTGGGAAGTCCCACAGTGGTGATGGTGATAATGCTGCAAAATACAAGAGTTAATCCATGACAGCATTGAAGTTCAGGGGGCTTCCACCTGTCCAGGCACAGTCAGAATATTTATGGAGCAGTCATTAAGAAATGTTTACAGTCCACTGACAACTTCACATGCACATCTTTTTGTAGTCAAAGTCATGAAAACATGGAGGCTACTCTGATACTTGATGACTTCGATTTTAAAAAAGCCCATCTAATGAGTTTTAGCCACCTCATGATATGCTCTTGTGATGTGGCAAGTAAATATTGCTAATTAGCTGCTAGGGTTAAACATTTTTGATCATGGGCAATTGGGATTGAGGCTTATTTAGTTCACCATTCGGTTGGAAAGGCATTTTTCCCTGGAGTAATTAATTGTCTGCATCTGTGAAATTGGATTAATGCAATGGTTTTATTGACTCTAAAAGTAAACCCTTCTTTGAGATGTTCCCTTAAATACAAATCAGGATGTGCCCAGATTGGAGTTCTCACGTTTGGGGGAACTGAATTTGCCAGAATTGATGATATAAGTTGGTTAGTTAGTGAAATTGAGCTAGATGAATTTTTAAGTGATGTGCTAAAAGCTGCAGGTTAAATTCTGCTTTGTGCTGGAGCTTTCTGGTGCATCGTTAAGGGTTTATGCTACAAATACGGTGTCTTAATAGCCACTATTTTTCCCTTAACTCACCTGAAAGTTATCATATGTTAAGATGCTGACTTCTCCAAGTACCTTGATACTTCCTGCAGGGGAGATAATGGGAAATTATTGATGCATTTTGACAGCTTTTCAAGCAGGTTGTCTGTGTGAAACAGAACTGTACAAAATGTAGCCTTCCAGACGTGAACGTGTAATTTGTCATTGTAGGAACAGTAAAACAAGCCTGGAATGTGTCTCAATTTTCTGAGCAGCAAATGAACAAAAAAAAAAAAAAAAAAAGAGAAAAAACATCTCTCTCTGTGAGGCACTTCTTGCTTCTGGCACCAAGGAGCCCCGGGGAGAGCTCTGAGCTCAGGGCTGGGGTGTGTGGGTGCGTTGGAGCCCTGGGAGCGCGGCCGCAGGGATGGTGACAGTGACAAAGACAGGCTGCTCTGACCTGCCCCTGCAACAGCTCCTCACCCAGCTGACTGAGAAGGTATTTTCTTTTTTTCTTTCTCATTCTCTCTTTTCCCTTGGCTCCTGCCTTGCTGTGGCTGTGCTTGCTGCTGAGCAGGGGGTTCCAGCAGAAATTGTGTCACCAGGAGCCATCGCAGCCAAGTGCTCCAGTGTCCACGTCCTGCCTTTTGTGTCCTTGGCTCAGAATAAACTGTAACAGGAATCCCATGTGTAAGCAAAAATACTGTCAATATTGAATATTTTCAAACTGAGCCTGGGATATTTTTACTTTTTCAATGCAAGCTATTAAACCCTGTCTCATACAGGGCAATTTTTTGATACAAGGTCAACATAAAAACTTCTCTGATATAAACCCCTGTATCTCTCACACTGTAGCAACCATTGTGAGAACTGCTGAAAGCAGATCTTGATCTGGCATTTAATACTCTAAGAGAATCACAAGGTTGTGATTATTGGGTTTGGAAGTTGCCACTGACTTCACCAGAACTGATGCTACAGCCCCTAATGAGAAGGGCAAATTACAGGCAGCTACATTTCAATGTCCACCAGAGACATAGATCTTCCCCATATTCTGAGCCCCAGAGGAGGCTGTTTTATTCTTCCTATCCTGTATGGCCAGTAGCACCCATTTTATCTCCCACATTAGAAGAACAAGAATTCAATTAATGCCTGTCTTTAAGTAACTGGACAGTTTCCAGCCAGTATTTCAGTTTCTGGCTTAAATGAGCACTCAACAAGAAATGGACAAATACCCATTTTCTTCAATGGCATAAGCAGGGCTCATAGGCTGCAAAAGGATTCAGCTGTATATTTGTTTTTATGTACCAAGAAGTGGGTTTAGACTGAGCCGCCTCCCTGAAAAGAGAGCAAATTCTGAAACAGAATCTGGCTTCCTAAATTTTATTTGGTTTCTGTGTCTGTGAGACTGAGTGAAGCCTTAATCGAATCCAGACAATGAGTGGCACAGTAGCCAACTTTCCCCTTCAAAATCTGCCTTACCTATCCCCAAATCTGAACATTTTAAGAGCTTTGGGCTGGTACATATTAATTGATCTGCATGGATAAAGGTATTTACAGTAACAGGGAAGAGAGTGACTTCCTAGCTGAGGAAGAGAAAGAAGAAAACAGAGAGAGGTTTGGAGAGAAAATGGGAAATGCAATGTTTGCATGAATCATTTGAGAATGTCTGGTGCCCTTTTGACATTTCTGGTGTTTTTGATTCGGGGCCATGAAGGACAAGGAGAAACAATTGAGTATATGTGGGTGCAGCAAGGAGGAGACACAATCAGTTAAGGAGAATGTGAAGAAAAAATTAGAAAGAGCAGGACAAAAAAAAGGAAAGAACCTTATAGAATGAGGAAAAGGGAAACCAGAGAAATTAAATAGAAATAGGAGGAAAAAGCTGGAAAACAGGAAAGAACTAAAGTGAAGAACTAGAAATACCCAAGAAGAAGTAAATGATAAACGATCCTGGGGAACAGCAATGGTAAGGAAGAAATACAAACTTATTCTTGTGGAGTTTTTACACTTGTATCTCTAGTTTATTTTTTAGCTGTTACAGGCAGAAACACTGAGCTCTGAGATTAGTGGAAGTGTGGTTTTAACCTTTTTAAATCTTGATTTATAACAGAGGAAACTCAGGCCTCTTGGGTCAGTGCGGATCATCCTGACTGTGTGCCTGGAGTGGGAGCAGCCCTCTGCAGGGTGAGCACAGGGGAGATTGGGCAACGATCCCATCCCATGGGATGTTTTTTCAAGCTGGTGGATGCCAGTGATGATTTGCAGATTGATATGGGATGCTATTCTGAGACTAGGCAGCCCATGACTGTCACCAAAATCTTTTCCCAGATTTTTATTGTATTTAGGATTGTAATTTAGTTCTATCTCCAAGTATACCTGAAGCAGCTTTTCTCAAAGCAGCAGGAAATAGATAAAAAATGCAAATGAAATCAAATGATGCTGTATCAATCTCCTTAATCAAACACATTGAAATGATGTGTAGCCCCTTTTTTATCTGGGTACAAAGTTGTTTATAGCATGGTTTTTAGCAGTTGCCTGACTGTGTGAGGGCAGAGGGAAATACGTGGAGGCAGAGAGACCCATGAGGTGGGGAGGCTCCTGAGGTACAGAGGAAAGCCAGCGTACAAGCCCAGTAATCCTGGCAATTACAGATGCCCTGGGGATAACAGCTCCTGAGAGGTAACAGCACGCAGCGATGCCAGGGACATTTTCTGGGGTGGGGAGTGACAATGGCTGCAAGGCTTCCTTCTACAGCTGAAGCTTTTGCAATTCTGTGCAGCAGAGACAGAAGAAGAAGAGGAGAACTGAAACAGTTCAAGTGCTGACAGTTGGCATTGCTGAGAGAATGGATGTAAATGGCATAAAATTAACAGATTATGTCCTGCCAAGTTTCTTCTTAATTGATGTCATTCCATCGTCCTCAGCAGGCATTGTAACAGCAGAGACTCAGCCTCCCCGAGCTTCCTCACTGTTTAAATAAGACAATGCAATTCTTCAATAAATCAGAGAGATGGAACTGTTTTGTTTTTTTTTTTTTTCCTGAAATCTTGGCTTGGTAATGTTTTTGGGCTCGATCTTGCCAAGTGTTGGGCGTCTCAGCTCCCACTGACCTCAGAGGTGCGTGAGGACCTCAGCCCCTTTGCATCATCAGCTTTTTGTGCAGCACTTCATCTCCCCCAGGCAGGTGTGTTTGCCTCGGGGGCAGAAAGGTGCGTGGGCAAAATGTGAGAGCTGCCTTCCCTTGCCCTTCTCAGTAGGGACTGTGGCACCAATTCCGCTGAATGAAGTCAACGGCGACTTCCAAAGCCAATAATACAATCTTGGCATTCTCTGAGAATGTTAAATGCCTGTTCAGGACCTACTTTAGGCAACTAAATCTGAAATAAATGTTAGTACCTAGAATTAGAACATAATCACAGGCTTGGTGAAAAAATAAATCCTGATCTGCTCTCACACTGGCTCGCTGGATACTGAGGTAGCCATTGGAGTTTATTATGTGACTGACATGCAAATTAAAGAGGCTTTAAGAAAGAACTGACATAGAGGATGTTTTGTGGCTTATTCTGTGTGAGTGCCTGTCTTTAACAGGACTAAATGCAATATCTTTAAACACTCACGATATAATTGGGATTGTGTGACTCATGCAAGGGCTTTGAGTCTTGAATTTTACTTTCCTCTGGACATGTCTGACCACCCCACCTCACCCTGTCTCAATTTTTCCCTCCTCCAGAATTAGTTAAATAGACATATTGTAAAACTTAATGAATATTTTTGATGTTTTAAAATCTCTGAGTGAAACGTAGAGATCTGTGAAGGTATAATTTGAGAGCTGGAGTTCTGAAGTGTATTCCTAGTCTCTGTTACAGCTGTTAACTGGAATAATCAGAACCCCTGTGACGCGCCGCTGCTTCCAAACCCCTCACACCGGCTAGGTCGATAGAGCCCGCAGCGGCTCGCCGAGTGTGGGCCGCCCCGAGAAGGCTGGATCAATCCCGGGTGCGGCTAAGGCTGCTCAGCGCTGGGGTTGCGCTGCGCTCTTGAGGGTTAGAAGGCAACCAGCCCGCCTGGGGNCATATCGGGAGGGAAGGTAGTAACATTGGGGCCAGGAATCGAAACGAGGGATACAACTTGAGGGAGAACGGGACCAACTGGGGAGAACACTGGGGGGGGAACTGGGACAAAACCATTACAAAGGTAGAAAATACAAAGGCATAAAACATCAAAAACAGAACTCAAAACATGCACCGCAACACCCCTGGTCATGGATTGCTTAGGTAGGGCACTGTAAAATACAAAGCACCAGTGTACAGTAAACTTTAAAAAATTCATAGAATAAGAAATAGAATCTGTTCATCAAAAGCCACAAATCATTTTATTTTTGTATTTTATTTTCTGAAGAAACAGAATGCAGGCAAAAATATGGGCTTCAGTTAAACGAAAATATTTAATCAGTCCCTCTGTGTTGTCTCAGTGGCTGCCTCATCCTTTTTAGGATTTGGATATATAGATTGGAAACAGCAAAAACAGCAATACAAAACAGTCCTCTCTGTGTGAATGCTGAGCATTATTCAAGCTGCAGGGAGGGACAGAAACTGCACTGGATGTTTTCCATCTCCACCACAGCTCCTCACTCCTACCAAGGCAAGCAGCAGTGGTGAAGTGTTGTGGAGCCTCTTCACCTGTTAATTGAAAAGCAAACAGATTGTTTCCAGGGGCTGGATTACACTGTAGTGAGATTCTAATGAAAGTTTCAGGCTCATTTGTACGGTTTTACGATAGTGCCATAAACATTTCCTCCAATACAGCCAAGTGCAAAGTGAATTGCTTTGATTTACCTCCCCTAAAATAGGGCTATAATAATTTCCTATAAACACGAGTGACTCAAGGCAAAGTCCCCATTGAAACAGGGCTTTTTTAGTGCTTTTATCTCTGCCGAGAAAGGATTGGAAATCAAATGTGTCTGTGAAGGCTGTTACCTGTTTAACTCCTGAAGGCCCTCCCACCGAAGCGATGGTGTCATTTGAATTAACATTGTAATGTGAGCTGATAAAGAACAGAGTGTCGCCCTGATTCTTTCAGGTTTTCTAGTGGACTTTCTAACTCAGTGTTTGGTAGTTCTTAGTTCACTTTCTCATGAATCGATGCTATTATTAGAAGCTTGTTTATGCTAAGACAAGGTAGCTGGAAATTCCTTCTCTTAGGAGTAGAAAGTGACTGATTGACATTTGTCTTGACCAGTGTGATGGGAGAGGTGTCCAGCTTCTCCTCCAATCCCTGGTCCTTGAGAAAATACTATAAATATGGCGTCAGATGTTTGAATAAAGGGCTTTCAGCCTTCTCTTGAGAACGTGTCCTGTGCGTCCTTAGGGAGTGACCCACAGCGATAACAGAGTAGTTCCTTTTTTTCTGTAGCATAAAGCTTGTGTTATGTAAGCATTCCCCATGCACACACTTGTGCTCACTAAAGTAGGATATTTATCATTTCCCATCCTAGTCCAGTAATTAGGATTTGGGACCAAAGGGCACATGGATCCAGTACTGTGTGCAACCCAAAGGAATTATTTCCTTTGATCCAAACAAACTTCAGATGAAGTCCATCGGGAAATTCCTTTCTCTCCTCCACCCGTGTCAGGCGAGAGGGAGGAGGCGGCCACTTCAAACCCTCAGCAATGGCCAAAATGTTCTCCCGAGCAGCGGGGCCAGCACAGGGACTGACAGCCCGAGCATCCCCGAGAAACAGCGCTCAGGACACGGCGCTGGCCTCGCTTGCTTCAGGCTCCGCCAGCATCTGTGCTCATCTTGTGCATGTTCCAAGGGAATTGGGATTTGTACTTCCTATTTTTGCATGGAAAATGAATAAGCTCAGGAAAGGCTTTTCACACCCTTAAAGGGCTCAGGAAAGGTGAGAGCTGCAAACAGGAGGATTCAAAGGTGATCCCTCGCCTTCCTCTGAGAGACACAATGACATGCCCTGTTTCAAAATGCAGGTGCTTATCGCGTTACTTAGTTCTGCTCTATTGTAACTGAGTGTGAAAGATTTGGAAATTGAGGGACTTTGGAAATTGAGGGACTCTATCTCACTTAAGAATTTTGCTATTTAGGTCGAGGTCTCAAAAACTTGTTGATGTTATCTGGTACCTTTCTTTTATGGTGAAAATATTAATGCTGCAATTAGTGAGAAAGACAAACCTGGGACCTGTAAAACAAAACAAGAACAGCCTTGTAAACAAGTGCCTGCATGATTGCTCTTGACATTTTAATTTGCGGCTTGTTAGAAGTCCATTTCCTTGACCTGAAGAGCCTAAATTTGAATGAATTTGAGCATCTCACGGCAGCAAGGTTGCTAAAACTACTTCAAAAATGGAATAAATAATGCTGATATTTAATATACAATCATCTCCAAATAACAATCTGTTGTTTTTCAGTGAGTATCCTTCCAGAGCACGTTTCCAAGTACACCTCTGTCTGTGTGGTCTCTTCACTGCTGATTTGCTGTGGTCACTTAGCACGAAGTTGCTCTCAGCCTGGTTTTGCTGGCCTGTGTCACAGCCTGGCTGTGTGAAGCCCTGCAGAAGGCTTGGTTAGTCAGCCCAGCCGCTGTTAAATGCTCCTGGTACTTGTTGGAATCCAGAATGCAGAGAATATTCCTTTTAATTTGCCCTGTTTTCCAGAGGGATTTGGGAGTGCTGCGCACTTGGGAAGTCGGGGAAGAGCTGTCAGATGTCAGTCAGGGAAGTGAATATGCATGAAATGAAAAGCAGCACAGCGATAGCCCTGGAGCCTCCAATTCTCTATCAGATGGTGAACAGAAGAGAAGCAGAAATAATTCACACCTCCAGTACCAGGGTTCCGAATGGAAACGATCAGACAGGCTCTCTGCTGCTTCTAGGATGACTCTGCATTTGGGTAATACTTCAATTGTCATGTAAATTTTAGAGTAAGCAAATACAAAGTCCCAACATGTGTTTGACTTGCAGAAGATAAGCTTAATTTAACAGTGCTTGGCTCCTGTAGGTGGGAAGATGCATTGTGATGGTAATTATGCTGCATCTTCTCTCACCAGCTTTACATCCTTGAGACTTCTGTCAGCTCCCTCTTCCATTTTGCAGAGCTCACCCAGAAGCGGTGTGATCACTTTTAATTGCTGTGTGGCAGTGTAGGAGCTGGGATAATTGTGTGCTGTGCAACGCTGAAGGACAGGGAGATGTCTGTGTTGCTGTTGTACTCCCAGCACATGAACCTGTACCAGTCGTCTGTGATTCATTTTGAATCGATAGTTCTTTAAATGTTCAGCAGAAAGTGTGATTTAAAGTCAAATTTATCTAGATACATTTAAAAGTGCTTTAAAAAATTTATTACCAGCTGAACTGGTAGCAAAATGGCCATGCTGCTTATGATTTGGCTGGTATCCTGACTTTCTTGCTTTCCAGATTATTTTTGGATAGTTTGGCAAATCTGTACTTTCAGGCAGTTCAGCACATCTCCTCGTAATACAACATAAATTGAACTGTAAAAACTAATGGACTGGAATACATCAGGGCTTTAAAGACTTATGGCCAATTCCATATATTTTGTGCAGTGAAAGAGGCTCTCAGCCTCAGGTCTGTCATAGGAAAACTCGACCTGAAGTTGAAAAACTATCCAAGCTTTCCTGTAATGGCAGTCTGTCTGCTCTGGGGAATGGCCTGGCTCCTCTTGAAATGCAGTGCTTACACGGAAATTCTGATTTAATCCTCTCTTTTTGGGGCTAATGTTGTTGCTCTTGCTGGATGTGCTGCACTAAGGAAGAGAGAAAGCAAAAGGCGTGAGCTGAGTGAGCAATTCAGAAGAGGGCAAGTGGCAGGGACACTTTGCCAGGTTGCTCAAGTGGTCAGCAAGTGCTTCTGAGGCTGACTTTGAGTCACTTTTGTGGGCAGGAGCCAGACTTTCTTGAGGCAGCAGATGTCCCCTTCTTTCCTGTGCTCCAGTGCTTGTTAAAAGTGGGAATGTGTCAGTTTTAAAGAATGTCATCTCGCTGAGCCATGGCCTGCCCAAATGCCAGGCTGGCTCTGCTTTGCTGTAAGAGCTGCTCAGCCCTGGTTTAGTGGCAGCACTTCCTCAGGGTGGGACCCTCTGGAACTGGTGCCACTGTCTGTGCACCCAGAGCATTTGAGCTGCCCTGGCCTTTCACTCTGCAAACCCTTTTGACAGAACAAACATTTCAAATCCCAACCCAGCACCACCACGTTGTACATCACACCATTCCTTTGTCTCAGGACCTGGAATGGACATCAGAGCGGGGGGATGAAGCTGCTTCATGTTGGGAATGATCTCATCTCCCTTTTTTGGACCTTTTCCTAGTGCATTTGGTACAAGACCCATCTTGACTGTTTTCTTCCCAGCCTTTTGCTCCACATTTTATTGTCAGCAGGCCCAGCCATCTGCACCCCAAGGGAAGTAAGTCAGCTTGATGTCAGTTATGTGGAAATTTGAGGAAAAAAGAGATGGCCCCTGACTCAAATGAAATGCCATCAGTTCCACACGATCTAAGTCTGCTGTCACAGTTACAAAGAAATTTTTATTTTCCAGGGGACAAGAATGACTTTTTGGAGGGGGTGGAGGAGTTCTTTGTTTGTTTTTTTAATAGTTGTTTTGTTGGGGTTTTTTTGTTTGCTTTATGTTTTTAACCTAAGTAGTTTCCAGGAGTGCCAAAGACATTAAATATATAGTGATAATAATAAATTGTTAATATTAATTAATTAAACATGCATCATGTTCCTACAAGCATAATAGAAATTTATGTATGACTTGCTACTGATCATTTGTTTGTACATTGACTTGATGCAGACATCTGTGTTTCACAAGGGTGAATAAATACAGGCTCGCTGCTTACTTTTTAGATAAATAGTAATATAATTATTTTTAAAGAATAAAGTACCTTGCCACTACTGTTTAATACATGGTTTTTAAGTACTAAGGCTGCTGGAGCCAGATTTCTCTTATATTTGTGTCTGAGCTTACTGATGTTTTCAGCTGGATTATCATAGAATCATGGAATGCTTTGGGTTGGAAGGGACCTTAAACATCACCCAGTGCCACCCCTGCCATGGGCAGGGACCCCTCCCACTGGCCCAGGCTGCTCCAGCCCCAATGTCCAGCCTGGCCTGGGACACTGCCAGGGATCCAGGGGCAGCCACAGCTGCTCTGGGCACCCTGTGCCAGGGCCTGCCCACCCTCACAGGGAACAATTCCTGCCCAATATCCCACCCAGCCCTGCCCTCTGGCAGTGGCAGCCATTCCCTGTGTCCTGTCCCTCCAGCCCCTGGCAGTTGTCTCTCTCCATCTTTCCTGCAGCTCCTCCAGGCCCTGCAAAGCCACAGGGAGGTCACCCAAAGCTTCTCCTCTCCAGGCTGAACAATCCCAGCTCTCCCAGCCTTTCCTCCCAGCAGAGCTGCTCCATCCCTCGGATCATCCTGGAGCCTCCCCTGGGCTCTCTCCAGCAGCTCCAGGTCCCTCCTGTGCTGGCCCAGGGCTGAGGCAGCTCTGCAGGTGGGGTCTCACCTGAGGGGCAGAGGGACACAATCCCCTCCCCTGCTGCCCACAATGGGGTTTCAGGGCTGGGGCAGATCCAGCTCTCATCTCCAGCCCTCACTCTGAAGAGAGCAGCTCCAGATCCCTCCCTGAAGCGTGCCAGGAGTCAGGGATGTCACAGCAAGGACTGGCAGGTGGTGGGACTGTATTTGTCACATTAGAGCCAGCCCATGGATGCCCTGGGCTGTGTCCGACCTCTCCTTGCCAGCAGCTCACACACAGGCAGGGAAAAATGCAGGAAATCTTACTCAAAAAGCATTTATGTTCTTTAGTCACGTTCGGTCAGATGGGCTCTTCAGCTCTGTGAATTATTGACTGCAGACAACATCCACCCTGCAAAGCACAAATTAAACAATTACAGGCTCAAACTGATCTAAAAACACACAGGAAACACCTGCAGAGGGGAGCTGGCAATTTCCTTCCAGATCTATGCATTCCTTGGGCTGGGAACTAAATTGTCTGGAGCTTGTAATGGCCTTTGCTTCAGTGCCACCACGGCACAGCAAATTCCAGCCAGGCTTTGCCTCAGCTCTCACAGAGAAGGGCAAGAGGCACCAAAAAAGCAGAAATGTTGCCCTGAGTTTACCTGTTCAACAAACAGGTTTTAACTGGGAGTACAGAAGAAATATTTTAATTTCTAGTTTAATATTCTAATATATTTAGTATCTCTAATCTTTTGTATTCAGTGTACTTGCCTTCTACTGAGTGTTATGGCTTGTATAAAATACTAAATAAAAATTGTATAGTGTGTTATAATACTAATATATTCTGAATTTATTAGTTCTCAGTCTATCCTCTGAGAACCTGACAATGAATATTAAATAAAGCTGCTGTCACAAAAGCATTTCACATTATAGCCTTGGATGATTTGTAATATACTGAATATTTTGCATTTAATGAAAAACCATTGGCTTGCATCTACTAGTTTAGAATTAGTTTTGAACCAAGATAGCCAAGGCATTAAAATGACTTTATGTCAGTAAGTACATATGTTTTCTGATTTGTTGGGGTTTTTTTAGAAATTCTTTATTTGGTTGAATTCAGACATCACTAATATTTATGAAAATTACTTGTGCAATGAGCTGTTACTGTCTCAGGAATTCTTTTCTTTGTCTTTATGGTCCATAGATTTGTTTCACTTTGAGGGCTTTTTTTGGTGTAAATAATTCAAATTATTCTTTTCATTCTAATATAATCTAATCAGTATGTATCATGCATTTTAATGTAATAAGAGTTTCTAATTATTTAGAACCGTTATTAGTTTTCTGAAATTCAAGGGAATTAAATTACAGTGATTGTAGTTCCCTCTAGCATTGCTGAGAAAGTTTTTAGCACTTAAACCAAATTTCTCAACTAGATTTTCCTAAGATGTTTGGCAGACTTAAATTGTGTTAAATTTCAAGATTTTGTCTTTATTTTTGAGAATGACATCAAACTGCTGCTTGCCAGTCTAATTGCAAATAATGGAGTTTGACTTTGTCTTTTTTAAATGTGGGTACCACGATTTAAAGATCATTTGTCTTGTGCCTGTCCATCCCCATCTCCCCCAACCTGTTTTTCCTTTCTGTGATTTTAAATTCCATGATTGGTAAGGTAGAATGTGGGATATTAAGACCAGTGAAGTTCAGTTAACATGGCAAGACAACAGGAGCTGTAAAGTCTTTTTTATCTGCAAAGGCAGGTTTTTATCACAAGGGATGTAACCATTTGCCCAGCCATGGGCCTTTGCTCTGGCCGAGAAACACTGTCCTCAGTACATGTCTTTTGTCAAAAGAATCTTTCCAAAAATATGAATGAAATTTTATAACTGTAGTTTTCAAAAAATATGAATGAAATGAAATCTTTACTGCTCTATTGTTCTTAGTTGGACCTGCATATCTAATTCTTAAAACTTCCACACCCACTGTAGAGGACTAGAATATTGTAAATCTGAAAAAAATGGGATGAGATTAAGGAATATCTGTGAAAGGAAACTGCTCTGCAAACTGCAAAGCACAGGGAGACTCGTGACTCTGTGGGGGCACAAGCTGAAAATTAGTAGAGATGGGGAAGGATTTTGTTGTTCTGTACCTGGCACTGCCTGAAAACTGCCTGTAATTATTAATTTCTAGAGGCAGGGTGGAGCTGTGGACAGGACAGGGTGGGCACAAGTACGTGTAGGGCTCTGCACTGGTGCTTGCACAAGCAGGCTGAGTTTAGGAAATTGGTTTGGCAGGAGAAAAGTCTAAAGCTGAAGACAAGGTTGCCATGGATTGACCTTTCCTGTGATGCCCAAGAGGCAGACTTTGTTGTCTGCAACCAGTTGAAGTGGAGGGTTTGAATGGTTGAGAACATTAAAGGAATGAAGGCTCCACAAGATCTGACACAAGAAGGAAGGAAATAATTTATCAGGGATTTCATTGGACTTCATCTGAAGTGTTAGGGACATCATTGGATTTTATTTGGATTACTGTAAAGTTGAAAACAATTTGAATATCACCTACAGTATCTTCCAGAGCTTTGGGTGCCTCTGGTTTGACTTGGAAATCTGGGAAGGGAGCAAAGGGGTGAATGTCATGCTTCTGAGCCAGTGAAACACCCAGGATTCATCTCCCATCAGGGTTGTAACGGGATCACTCCGATCACTGCAGTGAAATACTCTCATAAGGATTAACCTCAAGAATTTAAGACCACAAAATACAGTCCATATAAAATGACCTCACAAAATTGAAAACCAGCACTGGATGAACAAAATAATGTGGTTCCCCCTCACTTGAGTAATTCTGTAGAAAACCCTTTGGAGGGCTCTATGCTCAGACTTGCATCTCAGAATGATGTTCCTGACTTTCCATGGATGTGGCAGAATTCACATTGTCCCAGGACATTATCTTACTGCCTCTTTGCTTCATGCACTCTGGATGTGGTTAGAATTGAATCATATTCTGAATTCATCAGCACTGTTTTTCATTTGTAACAGCCTAGAGCTTTGGGGGTTTCAGAAGAATTTGCTTCAGCTTTCTTTTCCATTAGAATTTATTTGCAGCTGAGGGAAATTCCAACAGCCAGAAGCATCATCACATAAATTAATGGGTTGATCCCATTTCTAGCCTGGCATAGCTTTGGGGCAAACTTGTTAAACCCTGGCAATACAGGTGTGGCTCTTCCTCCTGATTTTCTAGTTTAATAAAGAGAAAATTTGAGGTCATAATTTACAAATGCAGAACACTGATTAGCTGTTTTAATTAAATTCATAACAGCTTAATGTGCTTTGTATGATTTTCCTAGAAAGACTTGGATTATGTCATCACTTCAGGAAACATGAGGAGTTTCTTTTTTCCTTGAGACAAACTTTTTTCCTTTTTTCCTGTGTGCATGTGCTGGGAATGGGAATCTTTGGGGTGAAGTTGACAGGTTTTGGGAAGCGTCTGGTGGCTGCTTCAGGTCTGAGCTCTGTCAGCTCCCCCTCTGCTCCTGGTTTTTGGCTCTGTTGCTCTGTAGAACTGCACCCAAGGAATCTACCATGGAAGTACACTTCGGTGACTTCTGTGTAGGAACTTTCTTCAGGTGGATCAGAGAATTTCCACATTTTTCTGGGATGCCTGGTGGCCCAATTGAAGCCACTGGGCAGCATGATCGAAACAGAGCTGGGAAAATCCCAGGAATTTCCATGCTGTGCATGTCTGAGGTTTCAGCCCACAGTCTTCTGGTTTCCCTCTGAAGGCTTTACCTCTGAACCCTCCCCTCTTACAGACCCCAGTTTATGTGGCTTGGAAAGCCAGGAAAGGGCAGGTGCCCACAGTGAGGGTTTTTTGGATTTAGAGAACACACAGGAGACAGTGGGAAGCTGAACTGGGCTTTCAGAAATCATATTCAGAAAGTCTGTGCAGTAAGAGCCTCAGTGCTACAAGAATGTAAATTTTTATTTCTTCCTGCAGTTTGTTATTACTTCAGGCCCTGAAATGCCCAGGTAGGATGGTGTAGCTTTAAATCTTCACCAGAATGCTAGGAATTATTTAGCTTACAGTGCTTATGGGCCTCCCACCTATACGTATATGAACACAAAGGTGTTGCAGGGGCAGTTCTCTCAGAACTCTGCTGCAGCTCCACTGATGTATTTTCCAAAACCACGAAGCATCAGCTCCCCTCACACGAAGCCCATCAGACTTTCAACAACACAGAGCATTTCTCACCCCCATTCAGTCTCAGAAAAAGCTACTTTGCTGATAGCAACCTGTTTTGAGTGCAGACAAGGCTGAAGTAATTTCATTGCATAACATGTCACTTAATGGCTACAATTAGCTGAATGGAATTTGCCACAATGGCTGGAGTTAAAGTTCTAATGATTTTGCTCTTGGCAAAATGCACACTTTCCCTCTAAGACTCCAGAGTTGATTATTAAAAACCTAAGGCATCATTTAGACTTCCTTGCTCGTATCTATCATAAAGAAAAATAACATTACATATGTTTACTGCTGTCACCTGCTTCCTTCCCACAATACATGTGTTCTGCAGGATATTAAAAAATCTATGATGCACAAGTGAGTCGTAACAAGAAAAGAAATTACATCTCTATCTTTATTCAGAGCACATAAGGTTTTGGGCTGTTCAGACAAAGATATGACATTTCCAGGCAGATAGTGCTATTGTTCCACACTCTGTGCAGTTTAGGATCTTTGATAAGAGCTTTCTCTTCAAAGCCTTTCTAGAATATTTTTGCATATGTTCAGCTGAACATTCACGTGTGAAGGTCCAATGCAGAGGCAGAAGAGGGTTACCCCCTGTTATAAGTCCTTTTCCTTGCCCGGGATGAAAGAAAAGGCGTAGATTCTTCTGCTCCTATATTTTCTTCATTGTTTATATTATCTTATCTATAACATTCTTTCTCAGGCCTGCCAAGGTCCTCCTGGCAGGACAGTTCAGGGCACTCTCCTGCCCCACGGGTGGTGTTTGTCTTTTTATACTAAAAACTACGTGCACTCTATTTACAATTATTTTCCAATACCTATCACCTATGTTAGACAGTCAGTGCCTACTCTAAACCAATCACCAGTGCCACCATCACAGCAGAAGCATGGAGTCCATGAAGAAGAAGGACGAAACCTAAAAACCACGAGGTTCCTCCATCTTGACTTCATTCACCCCCATGTACTAAAACCCAAAATCTATATTTCACCCTGTGACAAACTTATTATTATTCTATTTAAACTCGTGTGACTTGTAATTTTTCTCTCAAAGCTGGCAAACGTTCCCATGGGCTAAAATCCAAACCACAGGTGTTCTGGGCTTGGCACCAAGGCCTCTGAGCCCCGTGCTCGGGTCTCTGAGACTCCAGGGCAGTCAAGGACAAGCCCTGGGTTCCCACACTGGGGCTGCCGCTGGCAGTGTCGTGGTCAGAGATGGAGCCAGTGAGGGGGCTGTGAATGCAGGGACAGTTTGTGTTTCACTGGGCTGTGTTCTCACCTGGCGATCACCCAGACTTTGCCGCTTGAAAATGTCAGGAACAGAGGAATACCTGTACAATCTAAACGAATTTTACATGTACAGACATGCATGTTCTGAGAGGCACAGAGCTGATGGCGTCTGGATTCAACCCCTCCTGCTCTTGAGATAGCGGAGTCAGGGAAGACCAAGAGCTCATGGCAGGAGCAGACCTGGATCTCAGCTGTTGAGTGCCCCGTGAATCGGAGCAGTTGTCCGAGTTGGACCTGACTGGACAATTTTGTAATATCGATACATGGATGAACCAATGAAAATAATAGATACGCCTCAGGTGACATTACATTTTAAACCAGAAACCGCAGGAATCGCTCTCTTTCCTTTCCAGTTTGGGTACAGGTGACAGGGTGGCCCGGCCCCTCTGAGCAGCCGGGCTGTGCGGGCTGTGCCGCGGGGCCGGGCCCTCTCCAGGAGCCCACGGAGCCCACCGAGCCCAGCCCAGCCCAGCCCGGCCCGGCCCGGCCCAGCCCAGCCCAGCCCGGCCCAGCCCAGCCC
>VYXF01002574.1:110698-159658 GCA_013397295.1 Polioptila caerulea | reverse complement strand
CTCAGTGTCTGGGAGCTCTCAGTCTGTGTCTGGGTGCTCTCACTCTGTCTGGGTGCTCTCAGTGTGTGTCTGGGTGCTCTCACTCTGTGTCTGGGTGTTCTCAGTGTCTGAGTGCTCTCACTCTGTGTCTGGGTGCTCTCAGTCTCTGGGTGCTCTCAGTGTGTCTGGGTGCTCTCAGTGTCTGGGTGCACCCTTGCTGCTGCCAGGTGCCGTTTTTGGGCTCATTTCCCAAAACCATCCCTCAAGTCCACACCCCATCCCCAGCAATTCAAACGTGCGCCCAGAGCAGGTCCTGCTGCAGAGCAGAGACACCTGAGCTGCACCGCAGGGGGGTACATTCCCTGGAAATCACACGAATGGCCGGGCAAGTCAGGAAGGAAGGTCATTTACCATGCAAGTATTGGGTAATTGCATCCCTGACTTCCTGCTGCCACCCCATTTGCAGCTTATTGGTGCCTAAGTGGTGATCACTTGAGGCAATACATTAAGACTTGAAAGGAACAATAAATTTTACAATTAGGTTAGCAAACACCAACGATGGTATTTCTCCCTGTAGATAATTACAAATCAATTATCTTATATGTTTTAAAAAATGATAACTCCCATGGTGTTGTTGCGCAGCAAATGTTCTCAGAAAGAAGTAAAACTTCAGGGCCAAGTGCTAGAACATGTGCAGTGGTTAGCAAGAGAAATGTTTGAACCCTGAAGCAATCCTTCTGTGAAAAATGTATTAAATTAAGGTCAGCTGGAGCAAACTGCTGCTAAACATGGTTAATTGAAAAGAGAGAGCATCTTCAAGGAGGGAGCTAATGGGAGTGAATTTTTATTTTTAATGAACTGAAGATCCAGGGTCTGATGCAATGTTTTACAATCTGTTTATTGTACTATAGGGGTTTTGTTCAATTCCATGAGCAACATTACAAGTATGAAATAAACTCTTTCATAATAAACTAATGACTACATGAGTCTGATTTGAACAAATCAGTATTTCTGTTACAACCAGTGGCTGAGTTGGTTATTTCTACAAAGAGGGTTGAAATTATTTACTTTAGCCCTATATGTAGGCTCTTAGAATTAATTGACAAATAATCAGAGTAAACCCATGCTCTAATATTGCATATCTAACTGTAATAACGGAGAGATGAGCAAAGATGAATAGACTTTGAAAAAGAAAGGTATTTTTAATGAAAAGTTGTGTGAGAGAGGCTTGAAAGGGGCAGAAGAGGCTCCCTTGCAGTGAGGGTCAGAGACACTCTCCACTCTGTCCTGGACATTTCCCATGCCTGCTCCATGACGCTCATGTTTGCCCCTCCACGTGTTGGGTGTGGCTGCTCCCTGTTCTCACCTGTTCTTCCAGTCTCCTGGGCAGGTGAGGCCAGGCAGGGAACACACGGCACTGCTCCAGTGCCAGCGCTGGGGATCCACTGGAGATTGCAGAGACACAGACAATGTGTCAGAACCCAAACAAACAACCCGCACACCAACTTAATTCCTGTATGCAAATGTTGTGCTTGCAGGTGCAGATGGAATAATTGTGCATTAAATAATCAAAGCCCATTTGCAAGGGTAATTTGTATATACAGTGATGGCATATGCATATCTACTGGTGCGAGAACTTCTTTGGAATCCAGAGAATTACTGTGGCACTGCTTAATTCCTGGGAGCAGTTTCACTTTTACTGTGCCTTTTTGCCCTCATGGATATTGCAGTAAATAGAAAAGAGGCACCATTGGATGTATGATGTTCTTCCATGAACAGAGCAGGGAAAGGTTAGGTCTGAAAAGCTCTTTTAATTTTCAGAAAAAGGAATATATGTGTGTATGAGTATATTTGTACATATGTCTTTAAGAAAGCACCATTCCCAATTCTCTCCTGCTTTGCTTGGGAAGTGAAAACAAAGAGGAAAGAGAAAGAAGCTCTGAAAAGGGAGAGAAAAAGAACCCAGGCTGACAGGAAAAGGGGCTCTCAGTGAAACTGCATCCCATTTCATGATGTAATCTGCTGATATTGCAGCTTCATGGCACTTCCCATCAAACCTGACAGGCTTTATAGCAGTTCTAAATTAGAGTATGAAGGAAAGTACAAGTGGTTGGAGAATGAGTGCAGCAGGTAATTGCTGTAGAGCTTGTTGTCACTTTTAGTCCTAGTGAAGCTTAAATACTATATTATTGTCTATTTTGTAGACAGCACCTGCAAAAGTAAACTGAAAAACAGAAGTCTGACACTATCTTTGTTAATTTTCCATGTTTTGCTCTGAAGGAGAAACACAAAGCTGGACTTTTGTACTGCAGCTTTCCACTGTGCTGCAATTGTATAGAGTATTGAGTTTGGGATTAAAATGAGTTTAAAAATGTACCAAAGTGCTGCTTTGGCTCCTGCTATATGTGTGCAAGAGGAATGTGAGCCATTTCATCATTTCTGCTGATTAATAATTTTAGATCTGTTTTGTGCATGTATCTGAGAGAGCTGACAGCACAGATCTTTAATACCTAATAACATTATGTCTTATACATGAGCTATAATAGGATGTATTAAGTGGAGCTTATACTAAAGACATTTATTCTCATAAGTTCTGCTGCATGGCAACCTTAGGATTTGTCATTCTCTTCTGGTTAGGAATGAAATCCTGGTGTAATTCAGTAGCATTTACAATGAACTGTGGTGACACACAACATTTGGATTGAAGTGATCAGCACAGCACCTGCCCCACCAGACCTGAGCTGGGACCACGGGCAGCATCTTAAAGCCAGCTGGGGATTTACATTGGGAGCAGCAGAGGAATTGGTATCCATAAAGCTGGAATAACAAGAGCCTGCATAGAGTTTCTCAGAATGTTGTTTAAAAGAAGTTCCCAACTAAAGTAAACCCATTGCTTCAGTTTTTACTTTAAATCAAAATTGCACCCATTTTTAATTGCAGAAAGGGCTTTCTTTGGGTCCTGTGGTTCTAAAAAATTATTGATGATATCCACAATCAGTAGTTAATCCCTTAAAATTGTTCCTTTTTTGACATGCCCATCTGCCAGTCCAATGGCATCTTCCATGTGTTGTGCAAAGTAGGGAGAATCTATCAGAGATTTGAAACATTGGTGGGGAAATCTTTCCCTGTAGAGTTGGACTTGACCTTTTCAAGAGCCTAAAAATATCTTTTGGGCCCATGTGTGTTGTGTGCTGCTGCCTTTTAAGGAGTTTTTAAACTTCAGTTGTTTGGGGAGGATCTGGGTGCTCCTGGGCACATGAACAGTTTTCTGTTGCTTGGCTGTGAATGTGGGCGGGTTCATGGATTAGATCATGCTGGGAAAGGTCTCTTTACATAATTTCCTTTATTTATTTCTCTCTCTATTGCTAGGTTTCTGTGCCTACTACAGTTTATTGACTACATAAACTACAAAATCTGGTGAACTTTACGGTCCAGCATAGAGTCAGTTGTGTCAGATCCATGAAATGAGTGCAGCTCATTGTGTAGGGATTCAGAGCACACAGTGGGGCTGATAACAAACCTGAAAGAACAGCATTCACCTTAAAAAATCTTTCCATTAGAGTATGGAAAAATGTAGAGTGCTTGATGTTAGGGGGAATTTCATTAGAATTCCCTCCTTCTGTGTCAGTTGACTCCCAGGCTCCCATCATGAACCTGAAGTTTCAGTGTTAAGGAGCTCAGGCACCTGGAGGGATGTGTGGTGTGGGGAGCCACGGTCCTTGCAGGTGTAGGTGCTGTGGGGAGCATTTGTGCAGCTTGTGTTTTGTGCACTTGAAATTCTCTATGGCTGGGGTCAGCTTATTAATAGGTTACTCATCATTTATGGTCAAATGTTTGCAGGTCCCCTGGAGTTTCCACTCAGGAAGCACAGCAAACATCCAAAATAATGCAGCTGGGCAGCTTTGCTATTTATCTTTTCCTGCGTGCCTTCAGCTGAACAGAAGTGATGAGTTGTCCACAAAATAAAATGTCAGTTTTTATTTATTTCAGTCTCAGTGGTAAAAAGGCATTTCTAGTGCAAGAACCGGCGCCTGATTTTTCAAACGTGAGTCCCTGGGGATTGCAGGTCTGGGGAGGAGGATGGGCTGTGATGCAGAGCTCTCCCAGCAGCTGTTCCCAGCACTGTTTGGTGGAGGGAAGCCCTGCCTGGCACCCTGGCACAGCAAAGCACAGTGAGATCACACGTGGACAGCCTAAACTGATGCCAGGCACAGAGCTGATTATGGGCTCTGTTAATTCACTGGATACAGATCAAAATGTCTTGGAAGCCAGAACTCCTGCTGGGTTTTACAGTATGGATTACACTGCAGATTACTTCCAGCAGTAATATATGTATGTATGTGTATATATATATATATTCAAGATCTTTTCTATGGATGCCCACCTTGTCACTTCTGGAGAAATGCCAGACCACTCGGGGAAGAATCGTGTTGTGAACCTGCTCAGCCTGACAGGAACAGCAGTAAAAGTGTGTGTGCTTTGGTTGGTTGGTTGTTTCCTTCCAGCTGAACGTGGGAGGCACAGAAATCTCCAGGGTGAGCAGTGGAAGGCAGCAGCAGAAGCACAGCCCTGGGATGGCACAGGCACCTGGCGAGGGCCGAACGTTGTGCTGAAAGAAGTTATCCAAAAGACTGGAAAAAAATTGTTCTTAACTAAGAGCTGTATCATCAGTAGAGTTTGCTGATTCAGCTTGCCTAGGCAGGTTTGAAGCTGGAATAGTTTTTGTTGTGGGGAGCAAAAGGGTTCCTGAGAACTGCTCCTGCAATTTCTCATGAACTCTCTCAAGGCCACTCATTGCTGTGTTTCTGTGCTTTTCACTGACACTCATTCCTTTACACTCAGAAAGACCCTTGAAAATACAAGTTAGATGACCTCTGCTGACTCCCAGTCATATTAAATTTCATGCTTTTATCAGAGGAATTCATTACCCTTATTGTTAAGATATAATGAGTAACTGGCAGCTTTTTGGGATTAGACAGCAGTCTGATGTTCTATCTTAGATGGCACTTGGAACATACTTTATATGCTTTGACATTTTATTTCACTTAATGTTGTAGGATGCCCCAAGGTGCTTTAACCTGGAGGCTGCTATAAAAATAAAGCTGAAATGCATCCCAGGAGCACTTTGGGAAAGCTTGGCTGTTGGGTCATTGGTACATGGAGACAACAGTTAAAATAGACAGTAAAAGAGTTTCAATAACACACCAAAAATGCATCATTTATTCCAGCTTATCCATCCCAGTGTGCAAAGAGAGCTCTGGAAACCACTGCAGCTCCTCTTCCTAAAACTGCACATGGAGCCATTCTGCCTTCCAGAGTGAGGGCCTGACACAGAGTGAGAATTGTGTGTGGGATGGTTAAAAGAAGGGAACTACAATTCCTTCACATCCAAAAAGTGTCCTGTTTAAACTTTAATTTTTCATGCATAAACTGGGGCAAAGGATGAGCTGAACCAGCAGTAGTGGAGGGATCTGTAGGAAAGCCTGAATGATGCTGTAGATCCTGAGTCTCTTTTTCAAGCTGTTTTGCTCAATTTCTCTTTCCCAGCTGCACCCAGAGCAGTTCTCCAGGTGACTTGGGAAGGGCCCATCTTTTCTCTTATGCTGCTGAAGGATTTGCAGTCAGAGGCTGTACAGAGCCCTGCTGTCTATGGGTGTCCTTGGACACTCTCTGGGAAGGGCACTGGAGTTCAACTTTCACCTTCAAGGGAATATTTGCAGATAAGGTGAGGGGCAGATGTTCTGGCAAGATAGGTCTTCTAAATAATTTCTATAACTCTGAATAAAACAGATTATTCTGAGTCCTACAGTCATCTGTAAGAAAGAAAATAGTCCAGCCCCTAACCCTAGAGAGAGATTGTTCTATTGTGTTTTTACAATTAAGGTAATAGTCTATGATTTTCTCCTTGTTATCTTAAGGAGAAATAAGCATTCATGCAAACCCTGGTTTTATTAAGAATCCTAACTGCTGTCATTGTTGTATAGCTTTTAATGGCCTCAAAATAAAGCTGAGAGATGGAGCATTTGTAAGTGCTTTAATAACTGGTTGTCACTTGCCAAGGAATGGACACCAAGGATATCAGCTTTTCACACACAGAGCCACTTGAAAGCTGAAGAATGTAGAGTTATTAATTTCAAAGTAATAACTGAGCTTAGTGACTGGTAAAGAAACCAGCTTTGTGGTTTGCAGGAAACAGAGGTTTTCTGTGGGATACAGGGTCCCAGCTCTGGGTAAATCCTCTGAGGCAGAAACACACTCTGGCCTCTTACATAAAGTTTCTCCTCCATTCCATGTGTGGGTCACGTGGTGGTGTAGGTGGAGATAAAACACATTTTTGAACTTAAACGTTACCTTATTCAAAGAAACTCACTGAGTCACAAGTTCTTCCTGACTTTCATCCCTGGCTCTGAGTCACAATACCAACTGGATTCTGGGGAATTAATTCTCAAATCAATTAGGTGGCATCATCTCAAAAAAAATCACGTATTTCTATACTTCAATATTTTGCTTATATATATGACTACATATACATGTACATGCAGAAATAACTATTACTATTACATTATAATCTAATAAAAACCTCCTGAAGGCTTAAAAATTCGATATGGATATTTACATCTCATGGCAAGGCATTTATCTCTTGCATATCTGAATGCTGAAAGTTTTATTACCAGTGTGTGGATTTGCTCCTTTAGATCCTTCTTAAAAAAAAAAAAAAAAAAATCAACAATATTGAAGTCTTTGGAGCAAGCTTTATTTTGTTTTACATTGTTGCCCGTGTATTGGGAAATATCACATCATATTAACATATTTATTTCTGGCTCACTTGCTTACAGGTAACAGGACAAAATACATTACAGGCTGAACTTTAGGTGCATGAAGTAGTTTCAAATCTTTTTTTCCCCTATGAATAGTAGCTGTCACCAATGCACAGTGATGCAGTGGTTAATTTGGGATTTTCCAGGGATGGCTGGCAGTGATTGGCTGCCTGAATTCCAATCCCAGCTTCACAACCTGATTCACAACTGATTTCATCACAACTGTGCCATGGGCAGCCATCAGCCACTTTAGTGGGCTGGGATAAGGCAGAGGGGCCAGGATCTGTTCAGTGGGATGGGATAAGGCAGTGGAACCAGGATCTGTTTAGTGGGGTGGGATAAGGCAGAGGGCCCAGGATCTGTTTAGTGGGATGGGATAAGGCAGTGGGACCAGGATCTGTTTAGTGGGGTGGGATAAGGCAGTGGGGCCAGGATCTGTTCAGTGGGGTGGGATAAGGCAGTGGGGCCAGGATCTGTTTAGTGGGATGGGATAAGGCAGTGGGGCCAGGATCTGTTCTGTGGGGTGGGATAAGGCAGCATGGCCAGGATCTGTTTAGTGGGATGGGATAAGGCAGTGGGACCAGGATCTGTTTAGTGGGATGGGATAAGGCAGAGGGGCCAGGATCTGTTTAGTGGGGTGGGATAAGGCAGTGGAGCCAGGATCTGTTTAGTGGGATGGGATAAGGCAGCATAGCCAGGATCTGTTTAGTGGGATGGGATAAGGCAGCATGGCCAGGATCTGTTCTGTGGGATGGGATAAGGCAGTGGGGCCAGGATCTGTTTAGTGGGATGGGATAAGGCAGTGGAACCAGGATCTGTTCTGTGGGATGGGATAAGGCAGTGGGGCCAGGGTCTGTTTGCAGCTGCCTGGCCAGTGATCCAGAAAGAGAGCAAGGCTTGGAAAACAACTAGCAGAGCCTTAATGGCTCTTGCTGGTTCTTACAACACAGGATGAGATCCAGAGATGTTGGGAACCGCTGGAAAGTCCCTGCAAACCCTATCAGGCAGAAATATATGCAATTAATTTTTGCTAATTTCTGCTCTCACAGTGTGCAGGAACTGTGAGGTTTAGTATCTCTATGCAAGGCATTCCCTGATGAGATTTTTAGAGCCCTTACTCTGGAATCTGCAACCCTGGTTGTACTTTTAGCTACAATATTTATTGAAACTCACCTGCACTGAACAAAATACAAACTGTACGTTTTGGGGTACAATAGATGTCAGTCCCTTGGGAAATGGAGAATTAGCAGCTGCAGTTAATGATTAAGCTCCCACACTTGAATTCTCCATAACTTGCACAGTGAAGGTTAAGTATGATGGGTGATTCTTGTAGGGAAAACTATCACTGCCAGGTGTTGGGAAAGATTGGAAATGTGCTGCAAAGGAGATGCAGATTTGCATATTGCCCTGTAATTCCAAGTTTTCCACATCTCCTCTCAGTTGTTTTCTTACATTTGACCAGGAAGGACAAGCGACTCCAAAAGAACTTGCAAGACAAAGGAGTAGCACTGAGGGAATATTTTATTGGAACACTTCTTTGCTGCCATTTTCTCTATTCTAGTTAAAGGCTCTGCAATCTCTCCATATTTATTGCTTTTAATATACATTATTTGGAGTTTTTCCTGACCTTCATCCCTGGCTCTGAACCACATTGCTTAATTTTGTGCAGATGGACACAAAGGCTTCCTCTTCAAGCGTAAAATGTGGCTCTGAGATTTTCTGGGTGTGACTGCTCAGGTACTGGTGTGGGAAAGGTCCACAGACCTTTCGTGTTTCAAAGGCTTTGGAAGGATCTCCCAAATCTGACCTGGACATCTCCACTCTGCCACTGGAAGTCCATGGATTAAACACAGGTCTGAACAGAGATGTGCCATCATTCATCAATTTGGTCAAGAATATTTCCCTGTTTGAATGTCTGCCCCACCCCAGTTTGGAAATAAATATCCCAGCCCCCTCTTTTCCAGTTATTCCTCAGCTTTTTGTGTCTGGAGATCATTAAGTCTGTTCCATGAACCCCTATGTGAATCCAGCTGCAGCAGTGTGAGGTAGATGAAGCCCTCAATTCTCAGTAAAATCCCTCTATCCACTCACCCTGGGGCAGTGCAGCTTTATATTTTTAGTGCAGGGAAAACTGAAGCTCAATATTACACCTCCTTGAAGAAAACATTTGAATTCCTAAACGGGTGTTGTGTTTGAGGCATTATAATCTGCAGCCATTCTGATTATTTTGTATTTCCCCTTCAAACTGAAGGTGGAAATTAGGGGTGTGGCAGTCTTTGAGTGGAAGATAGTTGAATTTTGGCTTTCTGCATCATGAAACAGAGGATTTCTGTGACAGCCATTTATACAAATGGGCCAAGACATTTCAGAGGCTGATGTAAGTGCTGCCAAAGCCTGAGCCTTGTCAGGTTTGTGCCTCTTCACTACAAAGAAACTGTGCAAACATGTCACTTTATCACTTTGAGGAGTTAATTTGTCATCCAGGATGGTTTTAATCTCTGAGAGCACAACCATTTCCGAATTGTTTGTTTTATAACTCTGCTCTGAGAAAGAGATGTTGCCTGCTTTGATGTGCCTGTTGCTCTCGCCACAGGCAACAAAAAAACATCAGAGAGCAAAATATTTACAGTGCACACGGGTCCTGCTGACCACATGGCTGGGGAAGGGCTTGCTGCAGCCAGGGCAGTGGTCACACAGTGGCCAGGACAGTGGTCACTCTGTAGCCAGGGCGATGATCACTTTGTGTTCAGGGCAGTGGTCACTCTGTGTTCAGGGCAGTGGTCACTCTGTGTTTAGGGCAGTGGTCACTCTGTGTTCAGGGCAGTGGTCACTCTGTATTCAGGGCAGTGGTCACTCTGTGTTTGGGGCAGTGGTCACTCTGTGTTCAGGGCAGTGGTCACTCTGTGTTTGGGGCAGTGGTCACTCTCTATTCAGGGCAGTGGTCACTCTGTGTTCAGGGCAGTGGTCACTGTCTATTCAGGGCAGTGGTCACTCTGTGTTCAGGTCAGTGGTCACTCTGTGACCAGGGCAGTGGTCACTCTCTATTCAGGGCAGTGGTCACTCTGTGTTCAGGGCAGTGGTCACTCTGTGTTCAGGGCAGTGGTCACTCTGTGACCAGGGCAGTGGTCACTCTCTATTCAGGGCAGTGGTCACTCTGTGTTTGGGGCAGTGGTCACTCTGTGTTCAGGGCAGTGGTCACTCCATGGCCACGCCAGTGCCACCTCCTGTGTCCCCCTCAGTCCCATGTCCCCTGGTTGTTCCCAGGCCCTGCCTGGGTCGGTTTCTGAGCTGAAAATGGTGGATTTTGGCTCTTGTGCAGTGCCTGCCCCTCCCCAGGTGAGCTCAGAGAGCTTCTGATAGCTGAATTTTCATTTATTATGAAAATGTTCTGAGTCGTGGGTTTCTGGCACGTTCCTGATCTCTGCTTTCCTCGTCCTGCCTGGGAAAGAGGCAGGGGAGACATCACTGCTGAGGGCTTGGTGTCTGTAAGTATGGGAATTATCACTCAGTTAAATAATTTAGGAATAATTCTCTTTTTCATTTTCTGTCCAAAACTAAATTCCAACTGAAAAATTACTGGCATTTTTCTCCTCAGAGTGTGAGCACTTATTGTCTAAGGTATTCAAATGAAAAGAGCTTGATGGCTCCATTCCCTTTGCACCAGCTCTATCCAGGTATTTTTGAATCCTGATTTCACCAGTACCTTGAGCACATGTATTTTTAAAGATTTTTTTTTCTCTTTTTCTTCCCTTTTTTCCTTTTCTTTCCCTTTCAAATTTTTAGTTGGTCTGGAGATGCCCAGGAGCCACTGTACATTTAATGTGACAAAAAACTTTAAAAGTAATTTCTCTTTTTAACTCTCTCTATATTTTGGTATACATACATAGAAGTATAAATAGAACACTCTTGTTAACTTATTTATGAGGACTGGAATATTGGGATCATCAATATCCTACTGCAATAGTTAAAAGTTTCATCAAGATAAAAAATTTAAAGGGAAAACCAATTTTGGGCACAGCTTGGTTAGTGCAGTTTAAAAAGTCTTAAATTGGAACTGATGGAGGTCAGAAGCATAAACCAGAGAGGGAAGAGCCACAGTGACATGGAAAGGCAAATATGGCAACAAATGGGTTTATGGGCACTGGAAGGAAGGATGGCTAGGAAGGAAGCTATTAAATGTCCATGTTTTAATACAAAGCCAATATAGAGTAACCTGGAAGTAGAGGCAGTTGGAACCTGCATTTTACTTGGTTTGCTGGTCAATCTTTTGGAACAACTGGGTGGCATTTCAACCCAGGAGCTGCAGTAGCTGCTCTGAGAGATACTGGTGAGCAAAGGAAGTTTGCCTGGAAGGAATGTGCTGCCTTGGCTCCCCAGTGAGGTTCATCAGCTCGTGGAGGGGCTGAGGATTTCCCAAGGCACAGAATTCCTTGGCTGAGGTCATCAGGAGACTCGGGGGATCTGTTTCTTCCTTTGCATCTTTGATTTCTGAAGCTGTGCTGACTGTTGCTGCTTGCCTGTGCTTGCTGCCTGTGTAAACAACCCAGACCACAAACCTCAGCCCCAAAGTGCTGAAAGATAAGGAACCTGAAGGATTTTGTGCCTAAGAAACCCTAGGAATAAGTCAAACACAGTATTTTTTCTACCTAAAATGTGACAGTAGCATATAATTAAATATATATGTGAACACAAACTATTACATATCCATTTAAAAATCAGGTTACACTGCTCAGCTTGAGTGACAAAGCTCAGGGATGTGGTTTCCAACACTCAGTTCTGGGCATTGTTTAGATTTAGAGAGCTGGAAGTCTTTGCTTTTTTGTGTTGGGTATGGGGCTGGGCTTTTTTTCCCCTCCCTGCCAGCTGATGGTAGTATCCCATAGGACAGAATGCCCTGGAGCCCCTCAGAGCTCTGTGTGCAGCACAAACCCTCTGCACCCTGAGCAGGCCACCACAGAGCCTGTCCCTTCCCAGGACACCCTGTTCCCAAGGCTGGGATTTGGGGCAGGATGCCCAGCTGGCCACTGGGATTCCTGACTGGGTCTGAAGCCAATTTTTGGTTGGATTGGCAGAGGATCCTTAAGATTCTGGCACAGCAGTGAGAAAAGAATGGGTTTGCCTGTGCAGAAGTCAGAAACCTGGGAGCAAACAGTCAGTTTGTGTTTACATATTCCTCCAGGAACATGGACACCTGGAATTCCGTGTTCACTGCTTGAGCATCACTGCCCTGGTGAAACCCCTGTCATTTAAAATTCCCCTGCTGTGGAGGAATGGAGACTCCTTCAGGCCCCCATATCAGAAGCAGTTATTTGGTGTGGGGTCCTTTTGTTATATTCCTGATTGCTGGCTCTGATAGCTGAGGCTTAATTCAGTGGCTGTGAACATGAAAAAACCTCTCTATGATAACCACTCTGTTTTGTCCTGATTGAATTTATGATATGCTGGGGTCATCATTCAGTGGAAATCAAGAGCTGGGAGTAGTGGCTTCACATCAATACAGTCAAATCACTGCTTAAAACTGGAGTTATAATCCTTTAAATTTAATTTTGTGGGCAAATTGCAGTTGCCAGCTCCTCAATTTGATTCATTCCAAAAACATAAGAAACTGAAAATGCCAGGAGGCATCAGTCCTGTAAATATATTAGTGCCATCTGGAGTAGAGTGACCTTGGACATTTTGTTTGGCCTTAGTATCTTATTGTTGAAAGTAATTCAGCCATTAATATTTGATTGAGTTTGTGCCTCTGACTACACAGAACTCAATCTTTACCTCTCACTCAAAGAGCAGATGACATCTAATTTAATAAGGTATTAAATGTGCATTATAATAATTGGTTGGTTTTCTTACAGAAAAGGAGCAAGCAAATAAATAAAGATTGCTTGGAAATCCACTGTGTGGTGCACTACAGGAAAGAGAACAAGATTTCTGGGTTTTGTGGCAGCCTCAATGAAACACAACAACTAATTTTAGAGATACCTGCCTTTGAGCTATTTTTTGTCAGCTTTAAAAAAAAAAATCTGCTTGTACCCTAAATCGTTATCAAGTTTTGAGGAAACAATTTCTAGATTAAAATTACTTTGGGACTGGTGAAATGTTACACTATTCATACAGGGCCCAGTGAAAGTAGCAGGAAGAGTTCTATTGATTTGAAGTGAGCTAAAATTTCAGGGGACTCACAAGGTAATTGGCATCAATGAGGTGAAGAGAACCAAACCTTTGGCTCGCTGGAGGTTGGGTGCAGTCCAAACCTCACTGTATCCCACCTGCAGCTGATTTAACCCCAGGTATTTGGGGATGGGCTCATTAACATCACTCATCTTGCTCCTGTTGTAATATTAGAGGGGCCTGTAAGGAGCCAGTGCTTTAGGTTTTAAGGGAAAGAGAGCAGTCCTAATAGCAGCTGCCTTCTTGCCAACAGAGGTGTTCATTTTAATAGCAGCAGTGTTTTACAGAACTCTGCACACAAAGCAGATTAATAGCTGGAAACACAGAAATCTGCAGTAAACTTGTAATGAGCAGAATCAGGGTATTGCTGGACTCTGGCAAGGTCTGAGGTCCCACCAATCTTAAAAAGATTGCCTAATTATGGTTGGAGTCTGTCTCCAGGTATGTACATCTAACATGGTTGTTGGGAACGCCTTTTAAAATAAAGAATGTTTCTCCAAAGCAGCCAGATATTGGTGAATATTTCAAATATGAAATACACATTCAGAGGGAAGATAACTGAAGGCTTTGGAACACTCTAGGGTTAAGTTCCCATACAGTCAGCATAAAAGCAACATTTTTTTGTGTAATGTCCTTGCCTAGCCTTGTTCATAAACCCAAATAAGCCTATTTCTACATGAGGCTGTGCTGCAAGTCCTTGGGAAGGTGACAGCCCGATCTGCTGCCTTTGCAGCCTTCTGCACGAGGCAGGAACAGAGCCCAGAGCCTGTGCTGGGCCACTGGGGCCAGTAAATACAATCAATACCTAAAAACAACAGAAAGCAAAGAGTTAAATGGGAAGGAATGATGATTTCATAAACATGATTTGCTCAAAGTGTGACATAATTGAGAAACAGATTACTGGCAAATTGCTGCAGCTCTGATGGACCGCCCTGATGGAAGCAGGGCTGGAAGGATGGCCCTGGATGGGGCAGCCTGGTTTGGATTTAGGGGAGGGTCAGGGGTTCCCCTGAGCTGAGTGGCAGATTTTCCATCAGACTGTCCCCACAGCCTGCTCTCTGAGCTGAATTTCAGCTGTCAGTAACTTGTGCTGTTACAGTAACATCTCTAATAAATGAAATTCAGAAAATGTAAAAGATAGGAATTACCAATGTGCAGATCTGCTGATTGTTTTGGAGCAAGGCCTAAACGGAGGTAGAATTCAGTGTCAGCTCTGCCAGGTAATGGTACCACTGATAACTGGCTACCAGGGAGTTTCAAAGCCTTATCTCACTATTGCTTGTGAAGCACTTCACTCAATCAAACCCAAATGAGCCAAAAATGCAACTAAGGAAATAGTTCATGTCTTAGCAGTGACATTAAAGCTAAAATATGACCAAAGGCTGTTGTGTCAGGCTGGTAACTTGAAAAGGGACAGTGTTTACTGGAGATTCCCATGAAACCACCAAACTCTGTATTGCAGGCTCACAGAGCTTAAAACTGACAGAGTAGAGAGTATTTTTTTTAATGTAACTGATTTTACTTAATAGAAGTACAGATCAAGTTGAATCATTAGATGCCTCTCTTAAGAACCCTAATGAAAATAGGCAGTAACAGCAATGACTACTCCAGTCTAAGCTGGTCCTGGACAGAGAGGGACAAGCATCACTTTATTTGTCATTTAGAGGATTGTTAAAGACCAAAGGATCTGAGATCCAAGCAGATCCTCTACTGCTTTCTTAAAAGTTTCCCTTAACCATGTGTTATGTGCCTTTTGTTGGATTAAATATTTTCTATAAAAAAATGGGGTTCAAAATATTTTTAATAATCAGATTACCAAATTTAATTGCAAATTTCCTGTAATTTTGCAAAGAGTTATTCTGAATCCTGATGTTTCATACACCATATTTTAACAAGTACTTGTACTTGCATTATCAAAAGCCACATAAAGAAGCATCAGTTATCACAGTTTAAGTGTTTATAAGTTTTTCCTGCTTCCCCTCCAACTAGGATGTAGAGGAGGAGAATTTTGGCAAACCTTTGGAATTCTGGGGTCTATTGTCTGGTGAGTCTTACTGATATTCCTTACAAAATACACGTTGAGAGTCATCCATTCCATGTAAGCAGTGGGAATAACCAGCATGGAAACTGGCAGGGTTTGTATTCAATTTTCTGCTTCCATCTGGACCATGAACACTGAATGTTTGGAATCACAGAGGGGTTTTTTTGCATTACTGAGAGAAATATGCATCAAAAAGATATTAAAATAATCTTCTCCTTGCCAGCCCAGCCCTTACCCTTGTGAGGATTTCCCTCACAGTGTCGTTGCTGCTTCCATCTCAGTAGGGAAAAATTGTGTCCTTGGATGGGGGTTGTGCTTGGCAGCAGGGCTGGGGTGGTGCCTCCCATCCACTCCTTGGGGATTTACAGCAGGACAGCCCCTGCTGGGCCTTCACTCCCTGTTCTCCCCCTGTTCCTCTAAGCCAAGTCTAACACGCTGGGGAGGGCTGTGAGTGAGTGCCAGGGGGATGTGGGCATTGCTGGCACCATGGCCTGGGTGGTGCTGACCACGGGCACTGCTCTGGGACCCAGCACCCACAGCTGGAGCCACAGCTGGATCCACTGCTGAGCCACAACTGGAGCCACAGCTGGATCCACGACTGAGCCACTGCTGATCCACAGCTGGATCCACTGCTGATCCACAGCTGGATCCACTGCTGAGCCACAACTGGAGCCACAGCTGGATCCACCACTGAGACACAGCTGGATCCACAGCTGGATCCACAGCTGGATCCACCACTGGAGCCACAGCTGGATCCACCACTGAACCACTGCTGATCCACAGCTGGATCCACTGCTGAGCCACAGCTGAGCCACAACTGGAGCCACAGCTGGATCCACCACTGAGACACAGCTGGATCCACTGCTGAGCCACAGCTGGATCCACAGCACAGACAGGGATGGCTCCAGTTGGGGGCAGGCATTGCTGAGCTGCCTGCTTTGGCTCCTGTGTTTGTGTTTCAGAACTGAACTCAGCTTTCCAAGTCCCTGTGCCTGGATGAGTTGATGTTTTCATTCTCGAAGTGCTTGCTGAAATGGCATAAATAGCGAGGCACAAATGCTCTCACGCCTGCTGAAGCTGGAGAACAGCAGTGCAAACTTCCACTTATGTGACACTTCAGAAATGCAAGTTTGGGGCCTCAGATGGAGACAGACAGAAATGGCTAAAAAATCATTGCCAAACCACAAGCACTCCATTGAAGGAAGAGGAGTAGGCTTGGCAGACAAAATAAACAATGCCGAGTGTGCTGTAAAGCCCAGCATTTTCTTTTTCTTTTTCAACTCAGCTGGAACACCACGGAATGATTTATAGAAAGGATCTGTAGCACTCACGTCCTTGCCTTTTGCTCTCACAGCCATTCATAAAGCAACCTTTTCCCCCAGTCTGCTTTCTCCAAGTTATTTTATCTGCTGGTGGTTTTCATTGAGCTGGCACTTTGCAGAAATGTGGAAGTTCCTTTGGACCATTTTTAAAAAACTCTTTAAGCCCTTTCCATGCAGCAAAGTTGCTTCCCTTGTATACCTCTCCTTCTAGAAACTGTATTCCAGAATAAAAGTGATTCATCCAGACTGGAGTTAATTATCTTGGGGAAAAAACCCTAAAATTCCTTTCATGTGCTATGTTTATCCTGGGACTTGGACCAGACCAGCGCAGCAGAATTGGCAGAATAGAATTCTGAGTGATGGGAAGCTTTCCCTGCAGACAAATCTCAGACACGTGGCCCCAGCTGCCAGGTTTTACAGACACTCCTGACAGCCAGAACAGAGCACGTTTCCCAGGCACTGCCAACTTCAACACGCACTGAAATCTGAGGCTTCCTCTGCCTCAACAGGGATTTTCTTAAAGAAACCATCTCCTCTGGTTTTCTGCTGAAGAGGCACCTGTGGGCAGCAGGACAGTGCTGGGCTAGTTTTTATGTTTTCCAGAGACCTCTGAGCATCAAGCCAGTGCACAAAGGCATGAGAATCTGAGCTATGGCTCCTCAGACTTGGGGAGGAAAAAGTTCTTTTGCAATGTCTCAGGTAAAGAGCAGTGCAGCAGAGCTCGTTACATTGATGGTCCTTTACTCTGACATTTTGATTTAGTTTAAAATTCTGTTTAAACTTTACTCCTAGATAGTAGTGCTTACATTTTTAATTGGTAGGCTGCTTGGAACATCCAATTTGTTTTCCTTCTGTGGATTAGCTGATGAAAACACAAAAGTAAACAGTAGCTTGGAAATCTGCTGTGAAACTTTAATGAACCTGGGGACTGACAGAGGAAGGGCTCCTCTGGGAGAATTCAGCTTTGGTAGTTCCACACCTCCTTTCTTGCTTGAAAGTTGAGTCAACTTACCAAAACCCTCAAAATTGTGTCCCATATTTAGGTAACCTTTTTTTAGGGTCTGAAAAGTCTAATAAAAATGCTACACTTTTGTAAATGTCTTTTTGCTAGTGGCCTTTTAAAACAATGTCCACTGTAACTCCTGGAGAGTTGAAAAATCAAAGTATCTTACAAATGTTGAGGGTGGTCTTAGTAATTCTTGCAGTTCTTACAGGTTTAGCTGTACTCTGTTGAATATTAAAGACAAGAAATGTTATTTCTGCCTAAGTTAAGTATGTTAGAATTCCACTATTTGGTCAATATTTTGATTGTAAGGAATGACACCAGGGTTTAACTTTTATCCCTTCTAAATTGCAAAGGCTGTAATTTTCTCCTGAGGTATGGGCTGAGTAATCAGATATTCAGGTTGGTTTGTAATTTGTTCAAAACACTTGAAACCTAAGAATGGAGCCCTCAAATCTGATATAGGGATAATTTTACAAATGCACTCCAAATTGAGGGTTGCTGTTGTACAGAAGAAAGAATTAACTGCTCAAAGAAATTGTACTGATCTTCAGAAGTTTGCATTTTATTTATCTGAAGAGTTTTTACCTTGAAATTATATTTGTTAAATAGACTTTGGTGTTTTGAGTGCTTCACATTTACCTTAATAAAAAAGCATAATATTTAAAGCTACAAAATGCAAACCTGCTTTAAGCATAAGTCTTTCCTGAGCTGCTCTGTGTAATTCTGTAGGCAGGGAATTTCTAAAGCAAATACCTGGGAAGGAGCAGCCCTTTCTGACAGGCACATTTGCAAGGCACCAAGGCAGTTCTTTGAGAAATTTCCTCTGAATTAAGTTCAGCTGTTCTCACTTCAGGGAGATTTCATTATTCATTTAACTCTTTTGGGAACAAAGGTACAGATCTAAAAATCCTTACCCTGAAAGATGCTGAATTCCCTCAAATGTCTTTGCTTATTAGGTATCCCTAAATCAGCCCTGTAACTTCAACACAGAGGACCAAATCTGTCCCACGTGTGAGTCTTTCAAATTCAGGAGAGCTCTGCTGGGAGTGAACTTGGCTATCAACAACTTCTTAGATCTAAATATCAGGGTCATTGCTTAGATCCTTCGGTCCTTGATGTAGGTGTCTCACAGCTCATGAAAGGAGCAGGGCTATTTAAACATTCAGGGAACAAGCAGTACCTGTGAGAGCAGCAAGAGGCTTCTTCCTTTCAATGGAAAAGGGCCCATAAATTCCAAATGTAAGGAAGGGAAGGAGGAGAAAAACCTGCTGTGGAATAGGTAAAAGATGGTAAAATGCAAAGACAGACATTTCAGGAGGATAAAAGGAAAAAATATCAAAAATGTCTAATACTTAAAATCTANGTTCTTTTTTTTTTATACCCCCACAGGGGGGGAATTTTTTTTTGGGGTTTCTTTTTTTTAAAATTAAAATTTTTTTTTTTTTTTTTTTTTTTTTTTTTTTTTTTTTTTTTCTAAAAAGCAAATTGTAAAATGGTGCAGTAATGCAAAATCCCAAAGCTTAACCTGGTCACTGTGGTCCCATTTCTGGTTAGAAGGAGCCAGAACTCATTTTCATACTGTTCAAACCTGGGTTGGTGTGTTGCTTTTTTTTCCCTTCCCCTTCTCATTCAAAGAATGCTTCAAGTAATGGATTTAGTTTTAGCATTTACACACAGTATGGAAAAAGGAAAGAATCAAGCTCATATTCTTCCTTTCCTTATCAAATGATTCTTCCTGTGGCCTTCCACACCTTTGGCTGAGCAGGAAGAGTGTCCAAGTCTGCATTGTCTGTGTTCCTGCTACTCCATCCCAGTGTGTAGAGGGAGCCAGTGGCTGTGATCAAAAGGAAATCCGGCCTGAATACATGGAGAAATAAAATGGATTTATAGTTCCCTTCATAAGGACAAATCTGAGGAAGATTTTGTGCTTTTAATTGACTGAGCATCTCTCTTTGTGCTAAGGCAACTTTTATCTACTTGAGGAACTTCCTTACCTTTTTTTTGTTTAAAATGCAGCTGTTGGGCCTTAGAGGCTGCAGTATTTAGAATTCACATTCTACCCGTTTCAGAAAGTGTGGCAGAGCTGTTTTTCCCCTGGGCAGAGACCAACAGGGGTGGCTCTGTGCAGTGTCACACTGCAGGACGTTTGTGGCAGGGCTGAGCACTCAGCTGAGGGATTCGCTGGGTTTGGATCCATTGCAAGGCAGGTCTGGGAGATTTTTGCTCATTTCTTAATTTTGAATATGTAACTTCATGCCATGAAGGCATTTTTTAATTAAAAAACATTTAAAGTCAAACTTTTAGAAGTGCATCATTGAAACTGTCAGGCGTGAAGAGCCCCAGGGAGAACTTTTCCTTCAGCAAATGCTTCCTTACTGCTGGGAACTGCTAGAAGGTGTAATATATTTGTCAGATAATCACATTTCCCTCAGGGCTCTCTTGGTAGCAGCCATGGGGCTCTTCAGGACATGCAGAAAAGCAGTGAAATGTTTGGTTTCCCGGGAAAGCTCAGCACCAGCTCTGGGTTGCACAGGCTTCTGCACTAATTGTGTCCTCATCTGTTGGGTGTGCTGAGGTTCTGGATTTGCTCTTCCTCAAAGCTGACATCCTTTGCTTGCCTCAGAGCTGGCAAATGCCACAGAATGTGTGTTTGGAGGCAGGTAACAGGTGCCTTGGAATTGCCTGAGCTTCACTGACCAGTTTGTCATCATGGTCCTGACTAACCAGGCTGGGCTTTTGGAAAGACTAAATTACTTCCCCTTACAATGCATCTATAAATGCTCAGAGAATTTAAGACTATAAAGTCATCAAATTGCTCAAGTCCCTTTTGGTTGCTATTAAATCTGTTGTTTGTACTGTTTGTAAATTGCCTCATCTTTCACAAGGACATTTATGGAGAGGTTTGCTGTATTCGAAAGGGCAGAGCTTCCAAAGCAACTTTCCATCTCTGAATGGACTTAGCACCTACCAGAATCATTGAAATAGAAAGAAAACAGTACTATAATCCTGTAAAACCTGTCGTGAGTATCATAAAGTCCCCAGCAATGTATTTGTAACCAGATGTACAGACAAAAACTGTTCTGTGGCCAGCAAAGTCCTCTCTGTGCATTAGGAGGCAGAACACTGAGCTGTGCTCTCATCCTCTGAATAAATATGCTCCTTTACAGACAGCATCCTTTTCCAACCACATCAGGAAAAGTTCCCCAAAGTATTTACTTCTGAATTCAGTTTCTGCTGACTACAGCTCTGTCACACTTTACACACAAAACATATGTTAGTACATTCCAGGTTTTAGCATGGAGGCCCTTATGGAGCAGGATTTGAAGCTGTTGGTTTGTTTTATAAAATCAGCCATCCCTTGAGACACGAATAGGAATTTTTCCAGTGAGTTGTGTTGGCAGGTGAGCTGTGCAGTCTGTGCAGTTTGTGTTGTCCCATGACAGTCTGCATGAAGCACAATTATGAAACGTGCATATTATGCTGTAAAGTTGAGGGAAAAGAGGATTTTATGTGTGTACGTTATGGAACATGTAAAGCATGTGGTACACACAGATCTGCCTGGTGACAAGGAAACAAGCTGCTCCAGATCAGCTTCCCCTGCGGGGAAAGAGCCCAGAGGACTTGGATCCCAGATCCCAAGAAATCCAAAGGGGGTAATGTCCTGCCTTGTCAATAGACTTTCAATAGGCCTAAAATGATAACTTTACCAAACTGGGTAAACCAGACTTACATTAGCAGGAGAAAACCAGCCATTTTTTGTCAGAGGAACTGGATATCTGACTCCCTAAGCTCCTTCATCTTGTTGCTTATATGAAAAAGTCCACAGTGGTCCTGGGGGAAGCTTCTGATGTGAAGAGTTTTTCCAGTGCAATATCTGGATATGAGAGAGAGGTGGCCGGACTTGTGCTTTTCTTTAGCCAGGGTTGTGGTGAGAATCAGATAAAAAGTAATTCATGAGGGCAGCCCCATCAGACTTTGTTTTCTAGAAGGATAAGGGCTTGGGTTTCATAGGCATTGCACTTTTCTAGTGCTTTCAAAATCTAATCTTGTCTATTTTCTCTTCCTTGGTTCTTGAAAACATAGATGATATTTTGGAGTTGCCAGCTGTATAGCTCATTCAACATGTTTTTCTTTCAGTATGATTGCTTTGGAGAACAAGTAAATACAGAATTTGTCTGGGAGGGGATGAACTCTGCATGTCTGTGCAGGCAGCCTGTTGTGATTGTCACTGGAACTGACACCAGCAGCCTGGATCTCCTCAAAAAGAGTTTTCCTGCTCTTGTCAGCACTCATTTGATTTCCAGTGGAGAGCACTGAGGAGCCTGAAGGGCTCTGTGTCCCTGCTCTGCTCAGAGACTCTGTGTTTTCTCCTCTGGGCACTCTCAGAGGTGGAATGAGCAGCCTGGTGTCTGGCCTGCTCAGCCTTTGCACCTCAGCTGAGAAAGCCCAGAGTTATTGCTCCTTGGGACAGTCTTTTTGGGATGTCAGCACCTGCCCACTCCTGCTGTGGATTGCTTTAACTTCTGCCAGATGGCAGAATTTTCTTTCACTCCAAGCTCCCTTTGAATATAAATGAACAATCCAGAGGCTGCAAGCTCATGTCAGATATATTGTGCCATTTCAAAGGCTGTTTTCTAGTGATGTATTTTTATATTTCAAACCTCAATGTCTGGTTCTGGCAGCACAGGCCACCAGGATGCAGCCTATCATTGCTAGCTGTTATTGTGGGGAAAAGTTGCCATATTCAGCTGGGGATTTAAGGGAGAAGAAACAGGGAGAGAGAGCTGGAAAGAATCAGACATAGCAGGATTAGACTTGCCTGTGTCTACATGCTGAATATCAGGCTTTAAACTGTGTAGAGTGTTTTACCTTGGAAGCACCTATGAAATGTGAGTTTTAGTAAATAATGAATTGAAAACATTGTTTTGGGAAGTCAGTTACCTTCTAGCACACTTGAAGCCTTCCTAGCACAGGTGGGCACTTCAGGAGTTGCTCCTTGAGCCCCTTATCAGAAGCAGCTGGCAGAGGCAAGGACAGTGATATAAACTCTTTATGCTGGTCATTCATCCCTGCAAGAGAGAGCAGAGCTGGAGGCCATTTCCTACAATGCTGGTGAGGAATTCCAGCTTGCTTTGGCATTCCCTGGACCAGAATGGAACAGTGTCCTTAAATGTCAGCTGTGGCTATTTAGCCTTCAGGGGGTCTCAGGTGAAGCACGGTGTGGGTATGACTGAACCACTCTGTAAGGGTTTGCACTGCACACAGAAATCAAGTGAATCACTGGGCAACACAGGGAAATGCAAACCCAGAGGTTTCAGGTGAGTGTTCCAGCCCATGCTGAATCCATGGTGAGAGACTCCCTGCCCATGGGTGGCCTAAAGCAAGCTCGAAGGGTGGCCTGACAGCCAGGGGAAGGCTGGGCACTGCAGGGCTGGGGGCCCCATAAATGGGCAGGGCTGGGTGCCCTAGAAATGGACAGGGTTGTGTTCCCTATAAATGGGAAGAGCTGAGTGCCCTAGAAATGGGCAGGGTTGTGTTCCCTATAAATGGGAAGAGCTGAGTGCCCTAGAAATGGGCAGGGCTGGGTGCCCTAGAAATGGGAAGAGCTGAGTGCCCTAGAAATGGGCAGGGTTTGTGCCTTAAGAAATGACCTGTGGAAGCTGTGCATGGCAGTTGCTGCAAACTGACTTCTTGGGGGTTCTGTAGGGGCTGCTTGCATCTCTTCTTTCCACCAAGATCGCTTTCTGGGTGTGTTTAAGCTTTCTCCTATGTTTTAAAGTCTGAGAGATTTTCCATCCACTGATTTCAAAGTGTGTTGATTTTACGCTGCCAAAATGTAGAGCTTGAAGCAGAGTGAGGAAGTCACTTACAGCAGCTTGAAGCAGCTTTTGTAACAGCTTTTAACAGCTCACAGGTCTCCTAAATCCCAAGCCAAAGCTCTGACTGCTAGGCTAGTCTGCATTCTGAGATTTTGTACAGATACAGCAAGTACATATTAAAAAGCTGCAGCAGAACACAGGATTAAAGGGTGATATGTGAAGTACAATATCCTCCAAGAATTTGAAGGGAGGGAAGCAGTTGGAGGGTGACAGTCTGTTCCCTGGCAACTTCTGACATTTTTGTTAATTCTCTGCTGGAATGAAAAATAAGCCTTCTGAACTCTTCATGTAAATTGAACTGGTGAAAAACCTGTTTTCAGATTTAAACCAGAGCACAGGAGCATCTGGGTTCATGGAGGATGGTGCCATTTGTCCTGGATCAGATGGTTATTCTGGGGCTCTGGCACATGGGTTATTCTCATCTAGACTTCTCCTTGATTTAATTCTCATAAGAAAGGAATAAGTTTCTAAAGCATTCTCTGGCTGTTCTCCAGCCACAAGCCAGTGTGCAGAGCTGTTACTACAGTGTCAAGGTTTGTTAGGAGGCAGTGCTATTTGTGGGCTTTATGTTTAAGGAATATTTCCTGTGTTCATCTCTCTTTGACATCCTTTTTTTCCAGCCAAGGAATAAGAAACTGCATAACCTTTGCTCCTGTTCTTTATGCTGTCTGGCAATAAAGCTCATCATCCCAGTGACTTGCGCCTTGGTCTGGCCAGGCATTTATAACTAAACAGGGATGAATTTCTATTCAGAACTGGGAGGAATTCAGTCTATTCACAGGCTTAAAGGATGAGTTAAGTACCCGGCTGGATTGAAGCTCAGACTGGCTGCTGTCATAGGTGAAAGCTGTCATATTGCAGGTTCTGTCCCCTGAGAGAAGAATAAGAAGGGCTTTCTTCCCTTTGTTTTTTCCTCCTCCACTCATTTCCAGTGCTCCCCAACCTTTGCAGAGCCTGTAGGTCCTGCCTGTGTTGCAATCTCACTTCCTGGAGGCAGAGCTGGCCGAGCCATTGTGTGATGTTCAGATGTCTCCGTTTGTTTTCAAAGAGCACACACCTGGCTGAGGCAGGATAACATGTATTGATTTTTGGGCTGTTTGTAGAAAGTCTCCTTGGTCTGGAGCACATGAAAGCAGCAATGAGGCATTGTGTGGAGTTAAAAGCAGAATGCATTCTTTCTGAAAGCAGAAACTGCTGAGACTTCCAGATGGTGTGCCAGAAAAGTTTTATTAGCCTTCCGTAGTCTTTTCACTTTTTCCAGATCCCTGCAAAACGGAGAAGCCTCTCCCTCTGATTTTCTTGCCAAGTCCAAATACAAATCTACTCTATCCAGATTGCACTGGCTTTAACACATTATTTACGTTGCCTGGAATCCTTTTGTCTGGCACCTCAGATTTTGTCCCTGTTGAGGTACAATCAGGCATTGCTGGAGAAGGACAGTTGTTAAAACTTGCATTTTAGGAACTAATTCTTTCAGAAACAGCAGGTAGGAGGATCTGACCCTGTTACATGACATCTGTGGACCAAAAAAACCTGAAAAAAGACACAAGCAAAAATGTTTCTTCCTTAATTTGATCAGTTTAAGTGCTATTTTGGATCATTTGATCACCACTTCTTGTGCCAGGTGACAGCTGTTTTAAGAGAACAACTCAATTTTCTTATTTATCTTGCACAGGCCCTTTCCCAAGGGTGAGTATTTATTCATTGGAGATAAGATAATGGATACCAAGTTGAAAGAGGTTATATGACAGTAATTGAAGCAATATGTGGGCCTGGCGTATTTAACGATGAGATTTTAGCTGCATATTGATTTAAAAGAAACTTGAGAGAAGGAGTAGAAATTGAAGCTGTTTATTGATTTAATTCTTCTTTTCTTTAAGTCTAAGGACTAGAGCATTAATGGAAGAAGGGATATTATTTCTGGCCTGGTATTTGCATATCAAAAGATGATATTTGACAACAGAATCTTTAGAATATGTCGGTGGTTTCAATTCCCTTTGCCACATGTGAAATGAGAGGATTGTGCAGAGCTGCTTCATTGACTATTCGGGGAGAAGTAATTTCCCCAATGGGCCTGTAAAATGCTGTGGTCTGGAGGGCTTTGGGTGCTCAGGACCCAGCAGTCATGGCCAGGTTGAAGGTGTGTGAATTTCAAGGCTGGGAGCATTGGAGTTTTGCATTTTATTTTTAATTCTTCCCATTGTTTGAAAATTTTAGATAAAAGAAAAGTCATCTCTCCCTAGATCCTGAAGGAGCCCACTGGAGTTAAGGCAGGGCCTTTCTTATTACTGTTACTTTCAACTCTGTTGGGATTTTTATCCCATAAAATATTTTGGATTCATTTTGGTATGGCAAGAGAAAAAGTGGTTTACTGTATATATCCTTGAGATTTCTTCTGACTTACATTCAAATGTGAATTTTTGAATCTATCAATTTAGACATTACAGGGAAAAGCGGGTTTTAAACTTTAGAGATATGAATCCAAGAAAGCTGCAAAATTTCTCTTAATTGATTTCCATTATTCTGTGTTCATTTTGGAAAACGAGACTGTAAATTTATCCTCACTTCTTGAGCCATAAAAACCTCAAACTGTTTCAGACAAAAATGAACAAACGACTTTGGCTTTAGCATCTTGTACAATGCAGCTTTTTCCAAATTCAAGTGAAGTTCCATACTGTTCTTTTTCTATTAATATTTAGAAGGATGTAAAGGGGCTCTTTCATGCTGTGTACTGTAGAGATTCAGAATAAAGAAGTAGCCTGGCTTTTTGAGACCAGTGGTTGAAGAATCGGTGCCAAATCACTTGGAGAAGAAAGGCAGGACACGATCCAGTGAATGGCACAGAGAAAAAGAAATTAATCCCTGGAAAAGAGAAAAAAGGAAATCTTTTCAAAGAGATGAAGGTGGAATATTTATGCTTGCCATAGCAATAGCAGCAGGCTGTTGCATTGTGTGACATTCAGGTGACACCGAGTGCCTCAATGGGCTGAGGTGTGGCAGCTCTGTGTGAGGCAGATGTGTGGGATTATTCCTCCTCCTCCCCAGCAGTGCTGGACCCACATGTGCCCAATCTGTGCTCCCTGAACACCTTGAACAGGCTCTGAAGGTCCTGTGCTGAGCGTGCTGTGTCGCTTCCAGGCAGGAGATGTCCTTGCAGGGGCTGTGATGTCCCCTGAGCACAGCACAGGAGAGCTGCCAGCCTGAGAGCTGGGGGCTCCCGGGCTCTCCACACTGGGGGGTTCTGACTTACACAACCAGACCGTGATTCCTGCTCTGAGCAAAGGAAACAGACTCTGTTTTCTTAACTAAAACCATCACCAGAAGCTTACATAATTAGCTAGGTAAGAGAAAGTAGTCCTTTCAGGGGAGTGAGTGTCTCCATAAATACAGGGCTGCTTTCATGTGGAAAGGAAACGCCAGGAAACCACACCCCTCCTTTGTTCTCACCCCACCCTGAAGAATCATTATGTCCTTGCAGCACTTCTGCTCCCCCTTCCAGCTCTCCAGCATCATCTTGCACAGACAACGATTCCTCTTGGTCCATCCCAGTCCCGCTCTGCTCTGGGATGTTGCTCTCCTCTGCCTGAAGAGCAGTTCAGGATTTTCTTCTTTGCTGATTGAGATACAGAAATTCACTGTGCAGGCAGAGCTAATTACCCCTCATTATGCATGCATGGAAAGCCAAACAATCCCCCCCTAAATTAACAATGTTTCTCCTCCCTGCGTTTTTTCCCCTCTGCTTCTCCCCTCCTTCTCTTCAGTCGCATCCATCCCTCCTTTGGCATCCATTCCCGATTTTTAATGTGCCCTTGGCCCAGCTCACTTTCAACATCACACAAGCCTTGTTTTCCCTCCACCGCCTCCAGCTCCTTCTCAAATTGAGAAATAGGTTCCCAGAAGTGACCCTCAGCAGCAGCATTTTGATCTCCAGGGCAGCCTCCTGTGGCTCCCCAAGCCCAGGGCTGGTCCTTTCATCCAGTGACCCCATCAGAGGCAAGGGAAGGAGCTGAGTCAAGTTCAACATGTCACCGTGCATCAAACAGCTCCCTGGCAGTGGCAGGATGAGCTCTCTTTTGTTCTGCTGGAAGATAAACAGCTCTCCCAGTGTAATTAATAACCCAAATGGTTTGTTCCAAAAAATGGAATAATCATAGGATTGAGTAATCAAAACTATTGATTAATGTAAAAGGCCTCTGGAAAAGGTTTAGCACAAAATGTTTCATCCTTCTGGGCATGGTTCCACAAGAGGCTGTAGTGATGATTGAACAATAGGATTATTGTACAAAGTCATTGTTTCCATAATGGAAAAAATTTAGTGCTGCTTTTTTCCCCTTTAACAATTCATTCATCAAATAAAAGATGCGTTTTTGAACAGTGGCATTGCAGCCACCATTCTTTTTCCAGCTGGGCTCAGGACTCACACACAAATCCCATTGGCATCACTGGTGTTTCTACGGTGCAAATTAAAGGAAAATTTTGCTCTTAAAAATCAAATCCTGGACTCTTCATTTGTTTTTTATGCAAAGAAAAGTGCTGATGATTTCAGAAGTCCCTACTACCCCCACCACTTTTGTGCTTGAATACTTTTCCTTTGCTTTGCAAAATGGAAATTTTGGAGCAGGAGGTGTGAAGGGAGGGATTAATTTCCTTGGAGTTGAAATAATTCTAATAAAAATTCTGTTACATGTAACTCCTAGGCTTAATAGTCTCTACAACAAATAATACTTTGGGGAACAATAAATTGTGTAATGATAGTTCTGCTCATATTGGCTAAATCATTATGTATTGCAAAATGTCAGCCACTGAAGAAATCATAACTAGGCATGCTGCGAGCCTGCAATCTTGTAAAAGCTTGAGATCATAAAAGGAAAAGTGGGACTAAAAATATTTCAAAGATGCCAGAATGAAAAGGCTAACAACTGTCTTTTTCACATTTTAAAATTTACCTGTTTTCCCCAGGAGAGCATGAAGACATAATGAATCAAAGCAGTTCTTTTGTGGATCCTCCTGTGATTAATCTAATTATTTTGGAGAGATCAGATGAATCTGCAGTTGATATAAACAGCAGTTTGATTGAAGTATCAAAGGTAGATCAATAGGCCCAGAATGTGGATCAAAACATTCTAAGCTAGGGAGCTTAGAATCAATATTTTCATGAGGAGCGTCAACAACTGGGACTGCTGTGCTTAAGCTCATTGAATAAATGTACTATTTTCAGAAGTCACTTGTCACCAAATCAGCATCGCTCTGTCTGAGGTGTTTTCTGCAGATGAGCCTCTCAAACACCCAAGGAAACTTCCTAAACCCAGAGGGTGGCGGTGGAGCCCTGCAGGGAAACCGGCTGAGATTTGGAAATGGCTCCTGAAAATGGCACTGGAGAGCTGGCAAGGGATGCCCTGGGGCCCAAAGGGTGGCAAGGGCTGGGGGAAAAGCTCTGAGAGCTCAGTGGAGCACTCTTGGCGTTGGGGCAGGCTCCCACCACCTCCTGCAGACATCCCTGACCTGGGTACTGCAGGAATATTTTCACTCAGGAAGCAGGGCTTGTTTGTAGGGGAACGAGAAGCTTCCTTCCCAAAGCTCCCAGAGATTGAAGGGAGGAGATGATCAGGGCCCATTTTCTGTAATTCTGCATTTATTCTGCCTCAGTTTAGGTTCCAATGTCTGCATTGGTCTCTCCTCAGCACACACAGTTAAAAGGATTTTGGGTGAGGATGCCATAGAGAAGTTTGCCATAGGAAAAATTTCCTCTCAAGCTTCACTGGAGCTGGAGACCTCAGCCCTCTCTTTCCCTTCTCCCCATTAGTGTGCGTTTAATTATCCTGATGAGAGATGCAGTGTTTGGCTGCAGCTCTTTTCACAGGGAAAGGTAAGCAGGGAATGCTTATAAGAGGCACTCCTGGTCATTAATCCTGTGCTGACCCTGCGTGTGGCCCTGAAACTGATATAGCTGATATGGCAATAAAAAAATCTTCCCATAAGCCAGACCCAAATTTAGCAAAAAACACTCCTACACTTCTTTTTCAGAGTTCAACATAAAAAAACATAGCACTTGTAACAATTTTCTTTTGATTTCCAAAGAGGTTGTGAAGAACTTATTGCTTTAAAAAATAGTTTTAACCTCTCTGACACTTTGGTTTTTAAAAACCATAGAAAGAGATTGAGAACACAAACAAGAACTCACCAGCTCTGTAGGTGAACAGTGTCAGCTTTTGGCCTCTGTGCACAGAATAATTTCCTTTCCAGGTTCTTTGTGGATGCAAACGTACAAATGACTCAGAGCAAGGAATACATCTCAAGAAGGTCATTGCAACATAATCTGTATTTCTTTCAGCAACTTTGCAGTAGCATTCTAGTCTTTCTTTTATCTCCCTAAGGGGGTTTCATGGTTGTATTCCAAGTTGCAAGGACCCTCCACATGCACTTACAGCACAGGTGAGCACACAAAATGCTCTTATGGTTTTTTTAATTATTCTGTGGCATAAAAACTCTTTGGAGATACAGAAGTTGCTAAACTTTCTCAGGGCACCTTTTGTTCACATGGTGATGCAATCTATAAAGGCCACATTTTTGGGGTACGAGTAGGACTAGGGGTGTCTGGGGAATCTAAGGACTGCCAGAGTGTTTCACCTTGGCACTTTGGTGTTCAGATGCTGTTGGAAAAAACCCTCAATGCCTGTCTACATCACAAAGCATGTAAATACCAGGAATCTGCCTCAGTTCCAAAATTAAATAATTTCAGCTGCTTTTCACCTTGCATTTTAAATGCTAGACTTGAATTCTTCCTCCACCAGGCATGCAGCAGAATTCTGGCTGGATCTAGCAGCACTTTTGACATGATCTGACCTTTCCCATGATGTGCATAGTTTAAAGTTCATTAGTATTTTACCTAACTTGTTCTAGTTGTAAAACTGCACCAAATCTTAAGCAGAATCAGTTTGGAAATGTGTGAACTGATACCTGATAGCAGCCGTGTATTTCTGAAAATAGAGCAAGAAGCAGTTTTGTATATTGGAAGAGCTCACTGATTAGTTTTCACCTGAGGGCAGCACAGCTCCTGGCAGGGCCATCCCTGTGCCACTCCAAGTGTTTCCACAGACATCAGTGAACCCTGTGTGTCATTACCCTGTGCAGGGGCCTTCACTCAGGGCATGCTGAGAGCAAGGCATCCCTTTGGTCTGGGGAAATGCTATGGCAACCATGGTACTTTATCTCCATGACACTTGCTGTGGGATTTTATCCAACCTCACTGTGAACTGGGATTGGCATGAACCAACTCAAGCTTATGATTGGAATTTTCCATATGAAAGGATGCTTAGGAGTTAAATCTGGAAATCAGGCATTGCCTTTTAGTTTGGATTTCCCTTAAGCCCCAGAAAGAGAGAGCTGATGGGAGCTGCTTGCCTTAACAGGGAAGGAGGGATAAAACCCCAGAGGTCCATTAGGCATCACCTCACAATCTGTCAGAACTGTGAGGGAAAGTGCAGGTTTTGAGCTTTGAGAGAGAAAGGGGCTTAATCACTTTTTACAGCTCTGGTCCTACACTTAGGGAACAACTCCAGCAACAGCTCTGAATCTTCTTTACCTGAATGTAGGCACATGTGGGGATTTCTCCATGCTGTGAGCCAGGGACTTAGAGCTCTTCTTTGTTACAACAGCCCTGGAAAACACTAAAGCAAAGCTGAATTTATTTGTAAACACACAAAGTTCAACACAAACACCATCTGGTTTTCACCACTGGTTTCTGTTCAACAGTCCCATCTCTTGACAGAGGTCAGCTCCCCATTTTGGGGGGCACCCATTGCTCTGTGCTGAGGTTTCCTGGTGGCAGCTTCCCCGTGTGTCCCTCAGCAGATGCTGCAGGGCACACGTGTGCAGGAGTCAGGTGTTGGGAGTGACTTGGTGTTAGATTTCAAATAATAAAAATTATTTTCCCAGGAGTTCAGCAAAGCCAAGATAAAGGACCCCTCCTCACCTACTCGAAACACTCTTTTCCTAGTGTCCCCCATAAAATTAAGTAAATCATTGCTGTTATATGTAAAATTCTCATTTCAGCGCTGTTAGATACTGATTCCAACTGTAGTTACTGGTTCTAATCTAAATCTAAATCAATGAATTTTGTTGGTGCTGAAGAAAAAAAAATGCATCCTGTGTTTTCAGCACTGAATAGCTGGAAATTTTGGCAATAACTAAAACCTTCCCAACCTTTTCTTGCTCCCTTGCCCCAGTGAGTGTTTCTTGTCAAATTTAACCCAGTTCAATTATTGAAAATGTCTCCTTTGAACATTTATTTAACAGCCAACAAAATAAGAGAAACTCACTATGCATTTAATATGCAATAAATGCATTTACATGCACTTGCTGAAAACCCCAACTTTCCAGAGTGGAGACAGTTAACTGGGATTTTACATGCCTTCCTCTTGACTTCAGTGAGCTGTGGATCACACCCAAAAATATGCTACTCAGTGAAACTTTGTAATTCCATTTAGCAGATGCTTTCAAGCACAATGGGAGGTTTTCAAAAATATCTTTGTCTGGAAGTGTTCATCTGCAGACATAAAAACAGCCTTGATAACATTAGAGGGGAGATAACAATGTCTATCTCTGTAATGATATCACCTTATCTTTAATTAATGTAGAGTACTGTAAGATGTTTTTCTGAGATACAAACCTCTTGCTTTGGTAAGACTCTTCCTGAAACAAAGAGTTTGAGCCAATGTAGCTGTTCTAAACAAAGGTTTAATGGAACTTGTTCACTAGCCTTGGAGGCAGCCAGAGCAGCTCTGGTTGTTTCCTCTAAGGCAGGAAAAATAATAAGGCTCCTGACAGAAACATGAAGCTATCTATTGCTAATACTGCAGTGATTTGATTAGAAACTGCCTTATTCCATGAAATCATGTGACCTCAGCTGTATGTTTTAACTGGAAATGAGCCCTGGATCTGAGCTTTGAGTAGTTTCAAATTCACTGTCGAAATTCAGATACCTCAGACAGCTTTTACATCTGTTACTGACCCCACATCAACAATAATTGTGTCACAAAAGTCTTACAAGTTTCTATGAAATCCCATCCTCAAAATATAGGAAGTACCAGCAATGGAGTTTCCTATAAAGTCCAAACCTCTCCTTTATCCAAACAATCTGATTTGTAGTTAAATAATGCTCAGTGTTTATTTCTTCCACTTCCAGTTTCTTCCATTTCCCATTTTACTTTACGTCCATCTTTTGATTCCTGGGCTGAGCAGCAGTGAGAGTCTTGCATGTCCAGCATATTCTCATCCTCCTTGTTCCCTCTTGTCTCCTTCCTACAGCATCTTCCTCATCCTGGCTGATGGAGAGGAGGGGGAGAAGCACCAGCAAATGTCCTGCTCGTGGTCTCTGGGCTCTGGGACAAACAGCCAAGGAAGGTCCTGGGCAGAGCAGGACTGCCCACCCAGTTCTCAACCACGTGTCCATGGACCACAGAGCAATTGGAAGGTTTAGTTATCTCTATTTTGTTTTACATGAGTGATTTCTTGTGGAAATAATCAAACATCACAGCTATTAGAGTTCCCCCCACTTTTCAAAATTCACCCACTTGGCTAAATGTTTATGACTGCTAGAGATCTTTGAGTGGGAAAGAACAGCCAGTGCTTGCTGGAAGAAGGCACACTGTAAGTGAGATCGCCACTGAAATGATGAGGATGGAGAAGTACAGACTCAAAGCCAGGCCATTCCTAAATATCCTTCTCCCAGAAGTAATCTGTGATTTCAGGGCTGATTCTCTGCCTCTTCAAGGCTCCCACTGCTGGACTTGCTCTGTTTCATGCACCTTGTGCTGCTGCAGATCTGTTTCTAGACCTAGTGAACAGTGCTGTGAACAGGCTCCTGGGTACTTTGGAGTGAAGGGCTCTGGGTGTGAGCATTCCAAGCATTTCCCGGAGTTGGAGAGGTGGGAGGTGCTGAGCAATGTCTTCCCAGCCTGTAGTATACAGTGCTCACTGTCATGCAAACACAGAACGACTTTCTTCCACCTGAAATCATCTCTGCTGCAGACAAGCAGGTTGCCTGAAAGTAAGGAAAAAAAAAAAAAATCACTTTTCTCTCCGCTTAAACAACAGATTTGTCTCTGAGTTGCCAAAATTGTGAGCGTCAGGGTAGCTGAGCACACTTTTGTGTGTACAATTTTCTGTGCATATGTCTGGTACTCCTTGTTTTGGAAGGGCTATAGAAGGTTTGTATCGAACCAGTCCATCTGTTCAGTGATTCAGTAATCTGAGAACAGTTAAACTTGTCACTCTGTCCCCCTTGCTGTCATCCTTTCAGACTCTGTCACCAACCTCAGATTTTAATGGCATTTTAAAAATATCGGCACCCTGCTGCGCCCTGTGTTTGACCAGTCCTGTCCATGCAGGTTTAGTGCCACACCAGAGCTCCCTGACCAGAGAAATGAGTTCTGCTTGCAGAAGGGAGAGTTTTACAGCCCTTTCTATGGGCATGTAAAACTCCCTCCTCCAGAGATGAGCACAGATTTGTATCAGAGAAAATGCCTCTATCAGAACCGAGAAATGGCAGCAATTAAAGCCAGCTCCACCCCTTTGGAGGTGAGGGGGGGAGAGGCATTTGCTGCCAGTGCTTTCTGTTTGTGAGGAATTGCAGTGCTTTAGGGATGAGGGCTGTCTTGGGTGCTGTGCACAGGAAACATGGAGCTGCAAAGCGATCCTAATGACACGTGCAAATGAGCCAGTTTGTTCCAGGACAGCAAACTGCCAGAGAATTTAGTAGTGTATGAATTTTAGGAGAGTATGGCTGGTGGGTCAGGGCATGGTGGGGCTGTGCAAATACTGAACAATACTGTGACAGGCAATGATGAACTGCTTTCTTCCAGAAGTAAGAGGCTGGCTGAAAAATCCAGGCCAGGGTTCAGATTTAGTAAATACCCAGACTAAATGCTGCCCTGGATTTTGCAATGCTGCCTACTGGAAATGCCTCCTGCAGCTTCAGGTGAGCATGGAGTGCCTTGCCCTGGACCAGTGCCTGGTGCTGCTGTGACCTCTGAGCTGTTGGTGCTTCCAACACAAGGGACATTTCTACCACGGGGCGATTTGGACATAACTGCAGAGCCCATATACAGTTTTGGGAAGCATTTGTGTTAGAGGGACACATTTTAGTAAAAATCTGCAGGTGTAAATGCAAAATGATCCCACACAGGAGTTACCCCATGGCCAAGGGAACTGGGAGCAAGGGAACTGGTGTCTGTTCACATGTCTCTCCCAGAAAGATTTATCCCCTGCCTTTATCAAGGACCTGATGCAGAAGGAGGGTTGTACATTCTCTGTGGTTTCTCCTTGCCCATATTTGCCCCTCCATCAGGCACATCTCCATTTCATGGACAGCTCTGTGCTCAGCTCTGGGAAATGCAGAAAATGCTACAGAGTGCAGTGTCTGTAACTCTTCCCAGGAAACAGAAGCTGCAGAGAGGAGTACCAGCATGGTACAAGCTGTTTCAAGGCTTAACAGTCAGAGACTGGAAGAATCTCCTCCCTGAGGATCTAGAATTAAAGGACTGAGCATGGTATGGGGAAGAAAGAGGAACAAACTTGCCTGTCCAAAGGTGTATCACAGGGGAGTGGCAAACCCATGAACAGACAGGTGCTCCCTGATTCCCTCTCTGGTACCCTGCCCTGGCAGGATCTTTCCTGTTGTGAAAATGGGCAGTGAGATATAGTTCAAAGGGGAGAGACCCCAAAGACTTTCACAGAAGTACCTCCTCAGGACACTTGGCTGTTTTGAGCACACACATGCTCTCATATATATGTGTGGGGGGAGAGAAGGGAGAGAAGAACATCCTGTGGGATTTCTTTCGCCATCTGCCGAGTTCTGAGTGCCATCTGCAAAGTAAAAGCATTTATGTTGTTTAGCCTTTGTTCAAAATATATTTTTTGTCACAGTGGCTTTTGGCATTATCATGCACGACTAGAAGAAATATTCAACAGTTTGGAGCAAGCAGAATAAAACACTGACAGCTCAGGACTCTGAAACACCCAGTTTGCAGAGTAATTTGACAGAAGGTTTTGACACCGTGCCCACTGTACGCTCCACTCAGGAGTTCAGACGTGGCCTTTCAGGTTCACAGGACACAGACAGCAGACAGAGGAGAGGCTCATGCAGCAGAACGTGGGGGAAGTCCAGGTAAGGAGAATCACAATCACCCAAGCGATTCCTCTGCTCGTCACAAGTCCCTTGGTTCCAGGGGATCCGAGGCACTCAGGACAAACAGCTCTCAGTGCTCCATCCCTGTCCCTGTCTGCACAGCCACTCACATGCCCTGGGCTTGCTGCTGGCCTGGGAGCTGAAAAGTAACAGTGCTGAGCATCTGGCTGTGCCATGGGAAGCAGCAAAACACAAGCAGCACAAAGAGGGGAAAAAATCAAAGCCTGATTCCCTCTTTCAGAAGTCGTTTGTAACTCAAATGTGGCAGCTTGCCAGCCAGAGCTGTGAGTCTGCACTTCAGATTTGTTTGTGGCCAAAAACTCGTGCAAAGAGAACTCTCTAATGGCCCATCAAGACCTAGGAAGATAATGAGAGGAAGATAAACTGTCCTTTACCTAACATATGATCATGCTACAGGAATTTTCATGGTTTGGGTGACTTTTGTAGATTGAATTTATGTGAGGAGGCTCATCCAGCTGCTGGAATACAAATTGTTTTCAGCTTCACTGCCATAATATGAAGGATAATCCTATTATGTCCCATAAATAAAAAGAAAAAAATATGGAAATGTGTAATTTTTATGTCTTCAAATGCAGCCTGACGTCCTGAATATCCTTCCTGAATAAAGGAAAAATTGATGCTCCAAGTCATGTTCCAGAGACATTTCTAACTCAGAGAGCTTTCATGTACAGTTGCAAGCCAGATTATTTCAAATTATTTGAATTACCTTGAAATTTATGGCTTTACTTTATGTTACCTGTTCCTGGAGCCTCACTGATTGTTGGATCCTATTGCTTTCCCAGAGAGAAGGAGGATGAGCATTGAATGGACTGGAAGTTAGATGGGAGTTCCAATTAATCTTTTAAAGTATCAAAGGTGTGCAAGCTCCATTTATTGCTGTGTTCTGTGGGTTTGTGGAGCTGCTGGGAACAGGGTTAACACGGTCTGATGCTTTGTTTGCTCTTTCAGTGGGGGGATGAGACCTGTGGAGGAGTTTTTTATAGTTGGGGTGAGATATGGGGCTGGTGAATACACACCCCATGGATCAAGTTCACTGCTGATTCTTGCTGGTTCTGCAGGCTTGGAGAGCTGACAGACGTGGGCAGAGTGCTGTTTATTGTTTTATTATAAATAGATCAATCATTCAAGAGGAGCTGAATTTGGCATGGGTTTCAGCTTAATGATTGGGAATCCTAAGGTTTATCTGCACCTTGGTTTGGTTTTCTTTGAGGGATCCTTTCTACACTGTGAACAGGGCCCTTTGTGGGATAAGGCAAAAGCTGAGGGTGAGCTTCACACAGTTATCACAGCATTTTTGGATCCAGGTCCTTCCCCAGACAGGTGGGAGTAGCTGAAAAAGCTTTGCCTCTGTCTGCCCAAGGTAATTCATCAGCAGATCCATCCTGAGCCCTTCCTTCCTGGCACGTGGTCTGACAGCGTATTAGGGAAATAAAGCTCTTGGAAGCTTTAGCCCAACTGCCTTCTTTATGGAGAGAACACTGCACTGGAAGAGCTAAAATGATGATTATTATTACTATTACTGTTATGTCTCGTGGATACGGCCTGGGCTCATTGTCTTAGCCTTGAAGGCTGTCTCAGCCAAGTACTGAGCAATGAGCTCGGTCAGACCACCCCAGAGCAGGACTCAGGCCAGTTCCACTGCATCTGGCTGGAGTATCCGTGTTCTTCCCTGGTTCAGCCCCTAAGACAGCCCAAACACAGCAGCTGAGGTGCAGCTAAACAGGGCTTTGGTTGCACTGGGGATCCCACAGGAAAACAAACAGCCCTATCTTTACTGTTCCCTTGGCAGGCATGACCTGAGGAAGGGCTGTCTTGCTCCCCTCAGCAGGGAGTTATGGGTGTCAGGAGCCAGCTGAGGCACAGGAGCAGCCTCTCACCTGCAGAGCAGCCGAGGTGACTGAGCCTGCTCCCTCTACAAGGATGAAAAATAACAGGAGGGAGAAAAAAGCCTGTAAAATAGTCAAGGAGTCAGAGAAATTATCACCCAATAAAAGTGCAGTAGAATGGAAATATGAAAAATCTTGGATGAATAAAGGAGGATATGTCTTAAACCGTGCTGTCAAACTGTGGATTCCGTCACTGTCTGAGCCAAGAAACCTGGGTTCAAGGTATGGCTGTTTCTCTACGAATAACGAGGTTTGTGCATGATGTGACTAATAAAATCATACTGGAGGAAAGGAAAGTCTTCATGTCTTAGTGATTAAGCAGAGTGACCTTTTGTGGGCTGAATTACAGTTGTGTATTAGGTATCTCTATGTTTCTTTCCACAGGAACATCTGGTGCTGGCTCATCCTGGAGACAGGTTTCTGGACTGGGCTGGCTGTGGGTCCAATCCAGGCAGGCAGTTCCTGTGCAGCAATTTCTCCTTTGATGCAAATTTTCTCCCAAATTACCGTTAGCGGATTAACTAGAAATCTTGTGTTCTGAGGAGCTGCATTTGCTGCAGGAACAGCTGTGAAATTTGATAAAATCGCCATGGTGTATTTAAATGGTTTTATAGCAGTAGCCCTTCGGTTAACCCTGGATCATTTAACAGCTGGATAAGTCTTTCAAGAGTAATTAAAATGATGTTCTCAGAGAATTTAATGTTTTATACATGGCTTTTTCAAAGAGGAGTAGAGAAGACAGAGATGCCAAAACTGAAAGCCTGGCGCTGGACACCCAGTTTTGCTCCCTGGTGTATAAATTTTCATAGATATTTGGAAAGGAACAATGCTTGACTTAAATAAGCAGTTTGCTTCTAATCCCACCTCCTTGATGATGAACCTTGGAAATAATAAAATGTATAAACTGTGGAAACTATTGACTAGTTTTCATAGTCAATTAAAACTTCTCCAGTTACTGTGCTACAAATGGACTATGAAAACTTGCAGAAAAACATGTCCACCTGAGTCTGGAATAGTTTACCTCCCAGAAGCCCATTCTAAAAATAGTTGGCTATTTACCTTTTTTTGCTGTCAGAGCACATTGTTATTATAATTCATTAAGCCTGTTTATATGATTGCCAATACTTTTAAGTATAGATAATTGTGAGTGTTCGAATAACTGACATTATGTACATCAGCCATATAATTAATTGTCATTACCTGATGTATTATAAATCCCATTTATTTTTCAACAACTAATATGGTATTTTGTCATTTTATGATTGCCATATCTCTTCTTTTGACAAATTAATAATAAAAAGGCAAAACAAAGCATTATGTGTTATTGAAATAAATGCATCTTCATTATACAACAAATAAATTCTTCAACAAAACCTGCCAGGTGCCAGGAAAAATTGCAATAGGCACAGAAGTCAGTGTAAGTGGACTTTCAGAGGGGACACTGGTCCAGCTCTGCCTCTCTCTGTCTCCCAAAAGAATGAACTCCTTGTTATCCAGTCCATGGCAGTCCATCCACCCCTCCAGCCTTGGCTTCACCATCCCGACAATCTCCTTTCATTCCATACTCCACTGAGGCTTAAAGGACTTGGTTCCCAGCACTGTGCTCCCATCACTATTCAGGACTCATCCAAGATCTAAGCAAGAGCCAGTAGAATCTTGTCATTTTGTCAGATATAACAGGTGAAAACCATATTCCTCACTTTCAGAGTTTTCAGCCCAATATAATTTTTCTGCCCCAGAGCAGCAGACAGTAGTGTTCCTGAAAAAAAGAAAAAAGGCTATAAGCATTCCTTTAATGGCAAAATCGGATTGTTCACATTCTCTGTGAGCTAAAAAAAAAAACAAACCAAAAACCCCCCCCAAAGCCAGGGCCATTTCAGTAATACTGTTCAGAGGTTAACAGCATATTTTCTGTAGCTCCAATCATATATATTGGCCAAGTGTGTATCAACATGTCTCATAATGTAATATCTAATCATAACATTTGGTATTGAGAGAAGACATAAAAACATTATTTTATTTTCCTATCTGCTACTTTGATTTGGTAAAGACTAATAAAACAAAAATGTAATAAAAAGGCTCTCTTAAATGCCTGGTTTGTGATCCTCGTAGTACCTCTAGAAATCACAATCCTCTTGTTTCCACAGCATAAATAATATCTAGTAAACAGAATTATGGTTTCATTCAGTGCTGTCCCATCATGCTGTACTTTACAACAAGTGCAATTGTATTTTTTTTGGAACAGATTAAGAACAGTGTGGAAGGTGCATTCCCTGAGGGCACTGGAGTCGAGGATAATAAACTCCATGTCCATTATGTGCCAATGAGACTACAGAAATGAAATCTCTGCATTCAGAGCAACAGAATATATACTTTAGAAGTGCTCTGTTAAAAGATTTTCTTTGGGATATGTTTAAAGAAGACATTTTGTGCGCTGAATAGACAGAAGTACCCAATGGCTTGACTGTATCATCATAAACTGTGAGCAAAACTCTCAGGTTTTTATAGCACAGCAGAACAAAAGAATCATTGTAGCCTTTCAAAGTTCATCATTTGTGCTTAAAAATAAGGGCTTGGTTGCTTTTGTCTGTCTTTGAAGTTTGTTTTGGGCTAGGGTTTCCCCCCTTCTCCCCAGTTCTTGAAAATTGCAAGTGGATTTCTTGGAATTTGGGATCATTAGAGCTGGACAAAGGCCAGGAGGTAATTTTCTTTCTGACTGCTATGAGATGTTCTGGTAGATAATCATAGTGTCTAACCCATATTATTTATTTTAAAAAGACTTCAGTGAAATTGAAACTATAAAATTTTTAATGCAACAACTGAAAATAAGGAAATCCCCAAACCTTGCCTTCCCGTCCATTGGGCCCTTACCTAATGCTGCTGCAACCCACCTTCCACCTCCCACAAACACCCCAGTCCCTTTGCAGTATGTGCTCAGATTTAGTTGGGTTTCTTTTCCTGAGATGCTCCTTTCAGTGCTTCTCTGGCTTTTCTTCTCCAGATTTGTAGACATCTCTCCATGCAGACAGGACTGAGAGGGCTGCTATTTACAGTCAGCATGGGGAAGGGCCTCTGCCAACCTCAGCACAGGCTGGGTGTGTCATCCCTTCAGGTCCATCACAAAATCCAACCTAGATTTTGTTGGTTTTTTGTAAAACATTGATGTGGAAAGGTTTGCTGTTGTAAGTATCTGTGTGAAAGCAGAAGGAGCAATCACCTTACCCTTGTTGTAATGATCATTGCAGTGAGCTCTCATGTCTGACAGCAACAAAGAAACTTCATCCTCTTCAGGACTTCGAGCTGAGAAATTAACCTTTGTCCATCATGTGGCAAGAAATCTACAAAAAATAAATAGCACATATTCAAAATACTGTGCATGGGGAGCAGTTGGTTCTTTGTCATAGTTACAGGGAATCTACGAGACACAGATCATGACCTGAAGTGGTGCATGGCCTGGAAACCATCAAGTCCTGACTCACCCCCACCCCACTTGTGGAAACTAAAGAGAGAATCTGCAAATTGCATCTGTGCAAAATGGTGTGACAGCGTCTGGTGGTGGTTGCAGTGGGGAAACTCCAATTGCCAGGTGAAATGCAGACTTCAGCATTGAGAGGGTTGGCACAGGTCACAGAAGATGGCAGGGAGGTGGTGCCTGAAGTTTGTTTCAAATGCAGAGAGGGCAGGTTTTTTAATTATGTGCTCTGAAAGAGCTGTACTTACTCCACACTTCATCTCTGCAGGCACCTGTCAGTCATGTCCCCTGATTACCTGAGCAGGGTCAATCATCTACAGAGATGGTGGGAGTTTTTGACTAGAAGCTGGTTTGCTGTTTGTTCTTCCTGTTACTGGCAGCACACAGAGAAAAGGGGCTTTGAACGGGTGAATGATGTGCAGGGAAACCACTGCAGAAACAAGAGCACAGAACCCAGTCCTTGTCCTTGATGGTCTTTGCAGTTTGCTCAGCCTGTGTTTGCCCTTGTCAGGAAATGCAGAAAGCTCAGAGCCACAAAAACTTTTCATTCTGCTTGAGGTTGGCCCTACAAGGAAGGCTAGGTTGGATAAAGCCAAAAGACTCCTTGCATCAAAAAGGGTGTAAAGAGTACCAGAGTCTTACAGGGCTGCAGATGCCAAAACTTGCTTTGGCTTTTCTGACCTGCCATTCCTATAGGAGGATTTCCTCTATTTTAAGCTTATTTTAACTGAAATTTTATTAAACTTTGTTTGAGCAGTTTCCAGCCCACCTAGAGCTGTAGACGTTTGCTGATAACGTGGCAGTTATTTGTGAGTTTTGGCACTAATTCTGCCCAGGAGTGCTCTGAAGTAGTCAGAACTTTTGGAGTGGAGAAGAGTGCCTGCACTTTTTCCTGTTTTAAGCAGTCTGAGAGGAAACTCAGTGAGAATTTTCTGATGGTGCACATTGTGAAACCTCTTCAGCAGTGGAAGGAAGAGCTGCTGTGGGATTATTGGGATGAACCTGTACTGCAGTGTGATGGACATGGCTCTTGCTGTCTTCTAGTGTAGAAGAACATCTGTCTGATAATAGCACAGTCCTTTTAGGCTGCATAAAGACTGGGACTGAGGGTTTTTTTGGGCATCAGTGACCATGGCTAATTTAACTCAGCATTATGAACAATAAAATACTTTGTCAGGCATCAGATCTGAATTCAGGAATTGGATTTTTGTTCCTCCCTATTGAGATTATAGATGTAAACCCATAAAAATTGTGAAAGTAATTTTCTAGGATTTGATTTTACAATGTTTTATTCTTAAAACAAGAAATATGGTTTCCTACCTTAGGGAGAAGTAGAAAAACCATAAATAAGGTTTTTGAGAAGAATGAGGCTATTCCTTCAAAGCTGCAAGTTCTTGCTGCTTTGGAAAGTGATAAATCCCAAAGAAATCTCACCTTGGACATTTTACACACTGAGTAAATTCAGAGAACAGTTATTTTAGGAAAAGGGAAATTATATTACAACAATCTATTGAGAAAAATGTTTTTAGTGGCTTATTCATAAGCATTTTTCTCTATAAATAACTCTGCGGTCAATGCAAAAAAAAACATTTTGGAAAGCTGAATTTGGGGCAATTGACCTTCCAAAATTCAGGCTGATTAGAAAGCCAGACACGTCACTTCAGTAACATGTAATAAACAAAAGGCATTCAGAGCACCTAATTGTAAGTTGAAACTTACTTATACAACACAATTCTTCAAGGATCACAAATAATGAACAAATTAATGAAATTTATAGCCTGTTTGCAAATCACTTGTTGACAGAAAGCGTTCTCCTTGTCAGCTCACATTACTCATTGCCAATTCTTTCAGTGACTGACTTCAATGTTACAGATTCCTCAGTGGTGGTTTTTGGATAAACTCTCCTACTCCAGCTGGTGTGCAGACATTCATGCCTGTGATTTAAATAATTGATATAATTAATTACTTGCTAATGCCGCTCCTTGCCCCTTTTGCTGAGTGCATCCAACCAGGGCAACACAAACATTGTCAGTGTGAGAGAACAATTCCCTCCTAGGCTCCCTGCGATCCTGGTACACAGGAGCTGAGGAGGATGGCAGGAGAGAAAGCTGGAGATAAAGGCCAGCCCATGGAGACCCCTCTTCCCTCCAAGAACAAGGCAGGAGTGCCTGCCAGATCCTCGTGCAGAACATTCACTGCCATGACATATGAGGAGTCACGCACGTGGACTTTGACCTCCCGAGCCACAGGTTACACACTGATTATACAGCTCTTTCCTTGGGTTTTAGGCCAAGATTATAAAATGTAACATCCCTAAAAGCCTTTGTTTTATTCTCCTTGGTAAGAGTGGTGGCTTTCAGCTGGGAGCATGGAGGTGATGTCAGGATGTGAATATGTCAATAGGTATTTATTGCCCCTGAAAATCAGGGCATTTTCAAGGCATGTGCTCAGACTCAGCCCTTTTGCCACACCTTGTCCTTTGGTGCCTTTGAAACCCAGCACGTCTCTTTCTGACCTGCTGCTGCTGTCTCTTCTTTTCTAATTCTCTTTCTTCTCTAATTCTCTAATAGTCTCTGTTCTAATGCAGAATCTCAAACTTTTTCTACTGTTTTGTTTGTCCCATGCTTCCAACAAGCGTTATAGGTTGTCTGATAAATTCTGATTGGTTACGTAATCAGCTGGATATGGAGATAAACTGTGGCCAAAATGTTTTCTCTAAAACATTTTGTAATTATCAGTAAATTCTGTTCCCTACCTGCCTTAAGTCACTGTAACCAGTAGACAAATGCAATGTTGAACTCTAGGAAACAGCAGTGCAAGCAAAAGCCCATTTACACATAATTTGTATTTGCAGTACTCTAAGACTTTAAATTTCTCTCTTTCTATGCGTACATCTCAGCATTGACAGTGTTCTTCTTCATCTTAATTTTGGAATTTTCCTGGTGTGTTTGCAGAGCTATTGGTACAAAAATCCAGAGGAGAAAGCTGAGATTTGGTTGCAGAAGAGCATGGAATAGTTTCAGTGAATATAAAACTTCTCAAGATATCCTGAACTGAAGAAATTAAAACAGGCTGTGAATGGAGAGTAACTGGCTGAATTTTGATTTAATTGTAAATTTTGAAACTGCATAATTTATTTGTCAAGATATAAAATCTAGTAAATCATTCTTCCCAACAAGGATTTTTCAGATACAGTTTTGTTCTTTTGGTGGAGTAGGAGAGACTTTTGATCTATTTCCTCCAGCACAGTCCCTGTTTTCTAGCTGAGAAAGAGAAGGAAAGGCTGGGGAACTGGAAGTGCTTTGCTCATGCTGGTTTGCCTGAAAAAAAACCACCCAAAATGCACTTCCTAATCTCACAGAAACACAAAAGGATGATGGAAGAAGCACAGATGGAGAGAAGGGACAGGCCTGGGGTCCTGGGGGATATTTGGATCTCTGGGGCAGATTTGGAGCTGTGGGACAGATTTAGTTGTCAAGATCAGATTTGGAGATGTGAAGCAGATTTGGATCTGTGGCACAGGTTTGGAGCCCTGGGACAGATTTGGGGCCCTGGGACAGATTTGGGGCCCTGGGGCATGTTTGGAGCCGTGGCAAAGGTGTCACCCAGCAGAAATGGTGTGTGTGGGGAATGTGGCACATTGGTGCTGGTCCTGTTCCCAGGGGAGCACTGGGGTTGCCAGACCCCAGGGGTGAGAGAAGGGAGGATGCAGGGTGGGAACCACAGCCCTTCCTTCCCAAGGGGGTCTGGGCACAGCCCCTTTCCACATTCCCTCTCACTGACTGCACCTCCCTGCACAATCAGCAAACGCAGCAAAAAGGATGAATTGGCTTAATGAGTTATTTTGATCTCTTCTGAAGTGATAAAAAGAGCGCTGTAAAAATCAATGCATACAAGCTCCAACTTGAAGATACCTAATAGTATCTAATATAGTAATTTGATTAATGTTCTGTGCTCCTTCTGTAGGTTTTTCTAATACACCCTGCTGAGCTTTTGGAAGCGCTCATAATGTACACAGGATATTAAATGGCAAAGAATATGCTGTGAACTGTTCATACCAAGCAAACTAAAATGAAATACTGTATTTATTGGGAGAATAATAAGCATCTACATGTGACTGCTGCATGCTGGCAAACGATTTAACCAGTGCTTGAAAAAGGAGATTAACTATAACTATGTGCTGGTCTTGTCTATAACTGCCAACTCATTACATAGCAGGGTAGGTGCCACCTCAGCCAGCCTGAGACCTCTGAAATCAATGTAACTCCTTAAATGCAGCTTACCTAGACTACGAGCTCAGACCACAGCATTGTTGCTTACCTACTAAAGTGATAATCCAGAGCTAAAACTTTTAAAAGAAGTCTGTCTATGAAAGTAAAAGGTCTCGTTATTGGAAAGGAAAGGTCTTTCCTTTCTCCTGCAACTCAGATGGATAAAAATCAGTCTTCAGCAGGACTGGTCCTGCAGCACTGAGGGACAGCTGTGGGGATCTAATAGAGCCTCTGGGCTGAGGGAAGGCAAGAAGATGTACTCCTCCATCAAAAGGGAGATAAAATCTTCCAGCTGCTTGTTTCAATCTGCCATTAATACCCTGGTGTTGCCTGGATTTAGTACAAGACAACCAGCAGTAAGCTGGGTACAGTCTGGATTGGTGCTACCATGTACATGCAATTTCAGCCAGTTAAAAATATGGAGTTTTCTGAATTTAATTTCTTTTAATGGCCTTAGTGAAAACACATGCGAGTGCCTCCCTCTACTTCAGCACAAGACAAGTGATAGATGCAGCAGTAATAATGGTATCATAGGATTAATGGATGTTCCCTTCTGTCATTCTTGGGTATTCCTGACTCAGACTTCCCTCACCCTGCAATTTTGTGTCAGGTGTGAACATGTGAGAGGCATTGCAGTTGTGGTCCAAGCAACACTCGTTTTTTGGCAACAGAAAAATATTGGAGCACTCGCTGTTTCTTCTTATCCAGATTTGGGCATGGCTGCTTAGCAGAATTGTGCTTTATATCTGGATTTTTAGCATGCTGATACCAGGGGTCTTTAGAGGTCTCTTGTTTAAATTCCCTATCAAAGTGCTTCAGGTATGAAAATCAGAAAAGAATTCTGATTTCAACATTTGAATTGAAGATCCACAGACCATGTACTTCAATCCATCTTTGCTCATTTTTTTTTCATGTTATTGTCACAACTCCCACATATCTTTTCCAAGTACTTTTAGATGACCCACAGCTTCTCTTGTTCCAGCAAGAAGCCACTTATGCATCTCATGAGCATCACAGATTCTCACTGTGTTTGTTTATCAGTGTGTTTTCAGTGTCTCTTGATCTTTTTGGCTCTCCAAATGTTTGTTTGGAATTATTCATAACATTAAGGAGTCAATCTGCTTCATTCCAATTCTAGGACATAAAATTGCTCTGGTCAAGACTCCTTCAAGACTGGGAGCTGCCGACTGGGAGCTGCATTCAGACTGGAGTTCACCAAAGCTCAGGGATGCACTAAAGTTTCCTTGCTCCATTGGTCCTCCATTTTAGGGAAATTGTTAAATTGGAATGAGAATTGTTATCAAATAAAAGAGACTACCAGTGATGAAACCCAGAAGGGTTTCTTTAAATGTGGTTCTATCAAACTGATAATTCAAGCTTCTAATTGTTAGCAAAACAATAGGAAGTCTATAAGCTGGATATTTGCCAGCAGGAGCCACTTCTGGAAACTCTTGGCTTTTCTCCCTTCATCTGCTGCATGGAGATGAGTGAGAGAGTTACGTCAACACTTGCAGATAATCTTTTTATATGGGTTTACATAAGAGAATAAGGAAAAGTCTGAGAAAATTGTTCCCTTTTGTAGGTGTTGTACTGAAGAAAGTTAATATCTGAGAATAGTAAAACAAATAAAGGAAATAGACCTAAAATGAAGGGCACAGAACCTGAAAGGCATGGCCCACACAGGGGCAGTTTGTGTTGTGCCACTCCTGTATGAATGCACAGGTTTGTGGAGTGTTTCTCCTCAGGCAGCTGTGGGAGAAACATCAGCAACCAATCTCAAAAGGAGCAGACTTAACAAACATTATTAAACTTGAATTGCAAGGGGTACCAGGGCAGAGTTTAATCACTCCTGTATTTCTAATAAACAGGAGTGCACTTAATTGCTTTGGAGCTGCATCTGAATTGCACAATGTGTCCCTAGAGAGAGGAGGAACTGCCCCGTGCCCGTGGGGTTGTGTCTGTGGGGCTGTGTCTGTGTGTGCATCATGGGGAGGGCAGCAGGGCAGGGCAGCAATCGCTGCTATCCTGCTGCTCCAGGTACCCCAAGAACAGAATTTGGCAAAAGAAGAGTTCCCTGTTGGCTTAGTGAGCCACTGCTGGTGGCAGGGCTGGAGTGAGGACTGGGATGGTGCCCAGGAGAGCTGGGAGGACACATCTGGGGCTGCTGGGCTGTGACACCAACACCCCCACCTGAGGTCCCAGCCCACAAGTTCTGCCCCACACAGCTCACTGCCACACCTTCCTTGGATTACTTTGCAATCACTTGTGGGTTTTTTCCTGAGTTCATAGTAAAAGAGTTATTTTAACTCACTATTTTTCCAGTTATGACTCACTTTTGTTCTCTTGTGGCTTTCCCTATTTGCATTTTACAGTTCTTACTCTGATTACAATTTGCACCCTTACAGAAGTGCTTTAAGCAGTGTCTGTTTTACTCAAGCCATGCTCAAGCTGCAGACATTCCGATATCCTCTGCTTTAGCAAACATCCTGTGTGGTTTTCCTTACCTAAAAATTGAATACAATCAGTGCTCTCTTTCTTTGCCTTCCCCTCCCTCGAAGCTCTAGCAGATGATGGGCAAATTATTGCAAACTTTTCTGTGTGGTAGCCCAAGGCACAGGACAGCAAATGAAAAGGCCAAAAAAGTACCTGTGAATAGATTTTCTTGTTTAAATTTTCAACCAAGAGCTGTAGTGAATTTTTCAAACTATTTTTAATGTTGTAGAGTTCTGTCATATTTTTGCCATCCTGACATTGTAAATTGATGCATTTTTTTTGGCTTGACACAACAATAAATAATACAATTCAGTTTTATTTAATGATTTCTGGTTTCAGTGGTAGAGAAACTTTGCCAATTTTAAATTAGGTCTTGGAGTAAATTTAAAATTAATGAAATTTAAATCTGTGATTTGTTTAAGGATCCAGAACATTCACTCTTTTATCTATTCATCAAGCTCTTTAATTACCAAGTATGCATGAAACCTGTATTACGTCTTATTATTGAGAGATTAATTTTATGAAAACCTCAGAGTGATACATCATCAGAGTGACTCTTGGATAATGTATAGTCTAACCTTTTTCTGCTAATCCCACCACAGAAGAAAAGAGGGAAGCTGACAACTCTTCTGCAGTGTTTTATTCCTCCTGCTCCCCTGCAGTATTATCAGCTGCTCGCAGTTTGTCTCTGCTTCCCTGTTCATTTCCAGCCCTCACTGGTGTGCAGCTGCCAGTCACACTCACCCGGGGCTCAGGGATGTGCCAGGGCTGTTGCAGCAGATCCTGGTGGATGTTGTACTGCTGCAGAGGATGGGCAAGGCTGGGGGAGGCTGCACCAGGGATTTGGGAGCGTGTCCTCCCGGGGCTGAAGCACTGCAGAGACTGGAGCTGCCTGTCCCACGGGGAGAGGAGCAATTCCCTGCACTCCAGAAGTCCTGCTGGTAACTCCAGGACAGGCATGAGGCTGGAAATGGTTCTCTTGGAGTTCAAAAACTCCACTCTGTGCCCCCTCTCTGGTGCAAAGAATTCCTGCTTGGCAGCTGCAGTTGTCCAAGTGCAGGTGTGAGAGAGCCACAGAATCCAAAATGGAGCAGTAAATCCAGGGCAGACTGGAGAACCTCCCTTGCCAAGCCTTGGCACTCGGCCGGTGCCTCAGCCCCAGGAGGGTCTCCCTCCCTTGTCCAGTTGTGAGCAGCGGCCACACCTGGCCAGGGGCCAGTGGGCAGCAGCTGGAGCTGGGGGGACCTGTGCTGGGGACAGGGACACGGAGGGGACAGGGACAGTCACCAGTGCAGGTCTACAGTCACCAGTGCAGGGCTGCACTCACCTGCAGCTCCTGCACGGCCCCAGCTCAGCCCTGGCCTGGCCGGGCTGTGTGGGCACTGCCTGGCCGGGCTGGGGCTGTGTGGGCACTGCCTGG
>VYXF01002574.1:80679-109981 GCA_013397295.1 Polioptila caerulea | reverse complement strand
GGTGGGGCTGTGTGGGCACTGCTTGATGGGGCTGTGTGGGCACTGCCTGGCCGGGCTGGGGCTCCTGAGCAGCTCTGGAGGGGCTGGGCTGTGGGCACAAGGGCAAAGATGGATATTCTGCTGTTGCAAGAAATTCTAATCAAATTGTGTCCAATAATTTGTATTCCTCAGGTATGTTTTACTTTCTCATGCTGTGACCTCTTTTCATTGCTGCCAAAAAGAAATTATTTTTCCATTTTTTTTCCCAGTGCTTCCATGCCAGGCTAATTCTCTGTTCTCTTGAAAGCTAATATATCCACTTTTCGTATTAATATTTGTGAGAGTAATATTAGGAATGTTTTATTTCATTATCTCACAGCTGAGGACTGTAGTCACACTGGGTTATAAAGCAGCTAATTACAGTGTTAGTGACTTTACAATGTGCCATGCCTGCAGTGCAGTTTGTCAGAGTTTCTGAGAATTTCTAACAAGAAAATAGTTTGCAGGGTACTTTGTGAATCTAGTCTGAGAAATGTTGCATATGCAGCATCTTTGCAATGCTCTGCATCGCCTAATCAAAACTCTTTCACCTCTCAGGGCATTTGCATTTCATGGAAAACCTGATAAATTCAGATTATTTCATGTATATACTTTTCCCTGACAGTGCTTGTTAAATCAAAAATATTTAGGATACTGCAGAGTAACAGAATATTTGAGTACAGTGATCCCTTCTGCTACTCCTCCTTGGCTTTGCAGTCAATCACCACCTCATAGTAATTGTGGAGTTGTGAAGCTATAATTAAAGCTTCAGATGAGGGACAATGAATAAAAGGGACACCTCTTTTTCCTATTCAGACTTCATTAAAGTAATTGTCATTAATGAGAAAGGAAAAAAGAGAGGAAATGCCCAATTCATAAGCATATGTGCAGCCTTTTAACTGTGATGTGTTCCAAAACTTGGTCTCTGCTTGGGAGGAACTTGTAACAGCAGCTTTGGTTTGGGATTTATGGAAAGCTCCCTCTGGGCAGCATGGCATTGCATGGAGCACGCTTTTCATTTCAGACAAAAATCTATATTTTAGAGAGCACAGGTGGCAATGGATTCAGTTACAGTGCCTGGATTAACCAACCCTGCAGAGGTCTGAAGCCCACTTACGTGGGAGAACTTGGAGAGTTTTGGATAAATCTCTCCCTGGCCACTTGAGCAGGATGCACGCTGCAAGCAGCTCAGAGTATTTCACTGCACTCAGGAAGTCCTGTTGATAACTTCAGCAGCACCAGGCAGCTCTCACAGGCATGAGCTTGGAAATGGTTCACTTGGAGTTCAGAAACCACTCAGTGTCCCCCAAGTGAAAGGAATTCCTGGCCCTCCTGGCTTTGTCCTGGAGGTTATGGAGGCAAAGCACTCCATGTGCACATGAGACCAAACTCCATTTCTGTCCAGCACAGAAACTCCCAACGTGTGCTGTGTCACTCTGTTTCCCTGCTGGAGCTCTGTTTTAGTGGTGGAAATGGATTCACATCCCCTGTGTTTCTCACCTGAATGAGGTTCCTGCAATTCTGGAACCTGGGGGATCCCTCAGAGAGTGGGAATTTCCAGCAGTGACTTCCCTCCTGCAGTTTCCCATTCCAAAGGTCAGGGCAGGGGGCATAGGAGGGAAGTGATTTCCCTTTGGTCATGTGTTGCTGTGGGATGCACAAGGACACACACGGACACACTTTCTCGTGAGAAGGCTGAAACCTCTTTATTAAAACATCTGACTCCATATTTATAGTTTTTCCACACAGACCAGGGATTGGAGGAGAAGTTGGACACCTCTCCCATCCCAAACTGCCCATCAATTGTTTTTTCACTCCAAGAGAAAGAATGTCAACAAACTCAACATAAACATGTTCTAATTATAACACCCATGTGTGAGAAAGAACTAAGAACTATGAAAACATTGAGTTAGAAAGTGCATCAGGAAAGCTTGAAAATTCAGGGTGACAGTCATGCAGCAGCTCAGGTTAGAATTAAGTCCACACTTTTCCAGCCCCCATCCCTTACCTTGCTCACTCCAAACCTTCCCTGAGGTTCATGAGCTGAGCTTGTGTGTCAGAATTGTCTGTGTTTACCATTAATGGATATGCTGTTAAAGGGATCAGGAAACAAACACTTCTAGTAAAAATTAATGAACAGCAATATATGTTTCTTGTACAGAAACATACATACACACACACACACATATATATATATTGATATCTCACATCCTTTTAAATAACACATATTTTATTTTTCACTCAAGAAAAAAATCTTTTAGCATTAACAGGAAAATCACATTGGGTTTTTTTTTCTCCCCAGTGATTATAGGAGATGGGTGAGCCTGGAGTGATTCTGTTTTATTGAATCTTCCCAGTACCTGTCAACGATGGAAATGCCTGATTTTATCATTCAGAACTGGCTCCTGCAGAAATATTTGCATTGTGCATATTTGAAAAATACCAGAGCCAGGAGTAACTTTAAAAAATCTGTACTTTGTGCTGATTATAACCTGTGAGTGAGGAGATATGTCCAGCCACCTTGACATCGTGAGAAGTGCAGGGTTTGTGAATACAGGGTTTGTATTCTAGCACATTCCATTTTATTAAAAAAAAAGTACTTTCTGTCTACCCAGAAATGCCTCCCAGGAGATGCTCTAGAGAAAATCTGTAATTCAAAGTGACTGTTTTATGTTATTCTCTTTCAGCACTTTTTCTCCTTATAAATTGTCAGCAACCAATATATACTTTTCATTTTTCTCTGAATCATGTCAACTAACAAATCTTAATCTGCTTCTGCAAATTAAAGGCAGAAGTCAATTGCAAGTGCTTGGTTTACCTAAATTGAATTGCACTAGGTCTTTTGATTGAACTTATAAAGTCATATGGTTGGAGTTCCAAGACCATAAAACTTCTAAGTTGACTTCCATCATTAATATCTGGTGTTTCTGAAGTGTTCCAATATTTAATAAAAATTGCAGTTTTTTTAGACATTTCGTTGGCAGATTTGTTTCTTAGAGCATTCATGAGATGTAAATGCAAGAGAGGTGAGTACAGACTGCCTAAATGCAAGTCAGGCTTCAAAGAAATATCACCAGACTCTCTTCCGCCTTTTTCCTCCATAATTTGCTGTTTGGGCTGCGAGCAGTGAAAGGCTGGAGCCTCAGCTGACATGTGCTGCTCACATCTACCAAACTGGAGTCATCCTCCCCCTGCCACTGCCCTGAGCTGACTGATGTCACAGTCCTGGTGTGACAGGCTGATGGCTCAGCTCTGCGCCTGCAGTGTGTGCAGAGCTCACAGTCACAAATTCAGACTCTGTTTGTTGATTTGCAGGGAACCATTCCAGTGTTTATGTTTCCTCAGTGCCCGAGGTCCAGGGCATGCCCCATGCTGGACACAGCAGTGGGGGCTGTTTTGGGAGCTCCCCTCGCCTGCTCTGGCTCCACACCTGCCTTTGTCTGTGCTGCCTGTTTGTGTACCTTCCTTTCAATCCAGACAGATTTGGAAGTTACCTTTATGCAGATGAGCAAAACAAGAAACGGAAGGGTTGTGCTTCAGGGAAGAGTTTGCTGCAGTCAGTAAGATAGGTTTTTTTCAGCTCCTAAAATACACTGAAGTCTGAGGGAGAATGGTATAAAACAATTTAACACCAGAAGATTTTCAGAGATAGTTCAGCTAAAGCACTCTGAAGGTACAATTGTAAAGGGAGATGGTGCAGTGCTAAATATACAAAATGCAACATTCTATTTTTGTTATAATTGACCGTAACCAGTTCTCATTTAAATCAGCCTGCCAGTCATAATTAGTCTGTAATTTAAATGTTTTGCTGGATGTTGTAGAGCAGAAACAGTCTTTATATTAAAATAATAACAAAAGTTCTGTAGGAAAGAGTTGACCATACCCATTACAGTCCTCACCTGTGTGCCCAGGGAAGGATTCCCTGTTCCAGACAGGTGTTCTGTACCATGGAGATTGGTTACATACATACAGGTTGGATTTGTGCCAGGGGAGCACTGAGACTGCTCTGCTCTCTGCAGACACGGTGATGTTTGTTTTACACCTCCAGTTCTCCTGTGAGAGGAGCCAGGGCCATCTTCCTGCAGCAGGCAAAGAGCACTTCCTTGGAATCAAAATTGTTATTTCTCAGTGTAAAATTACACACGAGCTTTCTGGTTGCCTCACTTTGTAACCCTTGCTGGGTACAGTTATTTTAGTGGCACAGCATCTAATTTGGCTCTGTTCTTTTTATTCTTAGAACTCTGATATTTGTGGAAGGTGCAAGGGATGTTGGAGGTTTGTGTTAGTGCTGTGCAGAGAGGAAGTTTGATGATGAGCTATATTATGTATGGCTCACTAGATAGTAGTAAACATTCCTCTTTGTTGTAGTGCTTGGGGATTATCAAAGGGTGTTGTGTTCCTAGTTAGAATTTTTCCGGATTAATGAAACAGATCACAGATCACTGCATAGCAACGTGCCTGAAGTCTGTGAAATGTTTTCTGAATAAGGATTGGATCAGGCCCATTGAGAATATAAAGTGCAGGAAAGAACACAGTGTTATTTTACAGACCCTGCATTCGGTTGTTTTCTCGCAGTGGCCTCCCAGCCTCTCTAATTAGAAATTTGAGGTTTCTTTAGTCTGCTCTGTGTCTTTCCTTCTCTCTAACAACACACCAGCAGCATCCAAATCCTCATTGTTACTCGGGCAGTCTTGGCTGTCCTTGACAGGGGCAGATTTTTTTGAATATGGACTGGCTGAAATGAAATTAGTAATACTTAAAGTTTCAGAGTTTCCTGTAGAGATTTATGGTCTGTGCTTGTCCATGCTGGGATTGCTCATCAGTCTTTGGGGGCTCAAGAGCAGGATACCAGGTGGAGGCTGCCTCATGTTGAGCCAAGGACTGCCACCCATCCATGCAATTTAAATGTCAGAAGTGAAGGGAATATTTCAGAGAGTTTCAAACATCTACTGAAACCCCAGGAAGTTCTGTGGCTTAGTGGGTAATTTTAGTTTTGCTCACAACTTCCATAAAAATGTGAGAAAAATGTGCATCTCATGGCCAAGTGTGAGCATCCAGAGAACAAGTCTCCATCATGAGACAGATCCCTTTCACAGGTTCAGAATTTAGAGACAGATATACCTGCAAAAGCCTGGGAGTCTCTATTCTTGTCTCTTCCCAATCAAGGGAATAGAAGCTGGGGCCAGGAGCCTGCTTGTGAGCTCTGGAAATCTCTAACTTAGCTGCCTGTGGCAAGTATTATGAATCTGTCAATAAAGTTATTTTACTACCTGACAAATGATCCTTGCTTAAGGTTCTTTGCAGTCTCATTTCTTTGGCTGGAAGGTTTACTTGTCCTCTGGTTTTAGGGCACAATAAATCTGAAATCAGATCTCTGAGATGAGCTTGCCCAAAAAGCTGTTATAACTGCATTGATTTGGCCTTTTATTTTCAGAAAGTGTTAATATCTGATTCTGGTTTAACTCAGAATGTCTTGAATTGTTACTGTTCCCAATAGCTGAGAAATTCCAGATCCTCTTGCATACGACCCTTTAGATTTTGCATTTCCAAATATGAGGGTTGTTGCTTCTTATACTTGCTCCTGAGAAGGTCCAATTCTCTTAAAAATGTTCTCTTGCTTATAACACATGAGTAACAAATGTGGGGGTTTTATGGGGAGGTGTATTGGAATCCTTTTGTGGGGGGAAGGCTCTAAGGAATTCAAGTGCCACTTCTGTTCCATTGTTAAAATGCTGAGTGAGTTGAAGTGTCTTAATCATGGAGATTTTGGACTGAGTCAGATTGTGAGAGATCCTCCTGCAGGCCCAAGACAAACATGAATTTACCTTGTACCCTCTGTTGTCTGTGCTGCCTGGTGAAGCTGCTTTGCTGTTGAGATGAGGAGGTTTGAAGTGTGTGATTCACCAGAGTATTGCAATTGATGAGATGCTGTAGCTTTGCACAGGTCACATATCATATTTCAACTCACAGGATGGAAATCCAGATGGTTATTCAAGAGCCTCACACTTTTGCATCAGGGTAAGGGTGAAACAGCTTCATTAAAATTATTCTTCCAGCTGTGCCTTCTATTACCTTCTTTTTTTTTTTTTCTTTTTTTTTTTTTTTTTTTTTTTTTTTTTTTTTTTTTTTTTTTTTTTTTAAGTTTCTGGGCTACATAACCATATCCAGGGTATTCTTCAGGGATGAAGGATAATGGGATATTAAAGGAAGCCCAGTTTCTCCAAAAATCTTAGTTTTGCTGATAAAGGTTGGCTATAATTTATATGCTGTTACAGCAAGAAACACAAGTTGCTGTGGGAAATGTGTTTCTGTGGCCCTAACAAGTGCATTCCTTTAAATTTTACCAAAAAAAAATTAATTCCTGTTTCAATACAGGAAGAATCCAAAATTTAAAACCTGTAGGTCACATTTGAATAATTGCCCTGCTTGCCCTGTACCTAAAGCTGAATTGTGATTGTGTTACCATCATAGTCTTGGGGCATGAAAACCCTTTGAAATGATAACCAATAGAACAATCCTTATTCCATTTTAAGAACAGGCTTATTTTACTAATTTAATATCTTATTTTAAACAAGCTTCTCAATGTATTCCTGAGTGTAGCATAAAGAAACAGTGAAATTTGTATCTGTGACAGCCCAGGCCAGTTACCAAGGGCTCTACAGCCTAGAACATCTCCAGAGCTTTGCAGTGAATGAGTCAGAACTGTGTGAATGGCAGAACTCACATTGCATTCAAACCAAAATTATACAGATGATAGGGGATTTAGTATTCTATTTTATTTCATTGATAATTTACTACTCACGTCTCCTTGTTTTGTTGTGGTTTTGTTGCTAGTTTGTTTTTGGTTTGTTGTTGTTTCTTTCCTTTCAATGAAATGAGTTTGCTGACAGCATTTTGATAGGATGGATGAAAATCCAGGGCTATATCATCACTTGGATCTGGTCAGTTGGCATAGCTGCATTTTGTACCAGCTGGGGTTCTGCCTTTCAACATGGAACAAGTTTTATACCCTGGTCCTCTTTTTTCTATTTGGACACAAACCAGTAAAACTGGCAGAGCTTCCCTCCCTTTTCTATTTGTGTTTTGCCTAGTTTCTAAACTTCCTGGAGGAGACAACATCCTTTCTCTTTCCAGAATGAACCTGGAAAATAATTTATAAATAAACAAAGAGATAGCAATAATGAAGGAAAGGAATGCTATCCATTATTTACATACATAATTAAATGGAATCCCTGGTTATTTGAATGCACAAAGACAAAACTTCATTGTGGGTGTATTATGTAGATAAATGCCGAAGCACTACACGGTGGTCTTAGATGAGAATGCTGCTTCCATTTTCTCTCCAGAAGTTACATTTTGTTCCATCAGGCAGCTCTCAGTTTGCAGCTATTGCTTTACATGCTGCAATTCCTGCTCAGGTTTGTCAGGAATTCAGCAATTAATGCTCAGGAGGTTGCTTTTTTTTTGTTTTGTTTTGGTTTGGTTTGGTTTTTTTTTGTGTATCATTATCCTGTACATCCAAACCCAGATTTGGGGGCAGTAGTGCCATGCAGGCTAAAGGAGTGGCTCCAGTGTGTGACACACATCACCTCTCTGTGGGGCACAGAGGGAGGCTTTGCTGCCTTGGACATACCTGTTTATTTTATGGGATGGAGAAACTTAAGCATTAACCTTGTTTACTCAATTAAGTTATTGAGCCACTGCTTGAACTACTCCTCCACTATGTTGTTTGATCCTCCAGTGAGGGTTGAAGTTCCTAATTCTCCTATCAAGAGAGTATTTTTGTTTGTTTCAGTTTTGGCATTGATATCAAATGATATGGCATTGATATCAACATTATTTTTCTGTATTTCTCATTTTCTCTTTAATCCATATTTATATGTTGTGCCATGTTGCCCAGACTAATAAGAGAGTCATTTTGTACAAAGAAGAAACTGAAGAAAACCCCAAATTAATTGAGTTGTCTTAATTGAACAAGGAGATGCTTAGAGTTAAAACATAAGGAACTGAACTTGGAGCTCTTAATGTGGTCTGCAAAATGAAGCTGTGCTCCCAAGTGAATAGGTTAGTAAGTTTTATGAACTATTATTTTTGTTTCCCCAGACTGTTTTGTGTGAAATTCAGCAGTCCAGCTCTCCACAGGATAATGCAGTGTGAAGCACATGGAAAATAATTTGGTTTTTAGGTGCCACTCAGTTTACCTGATTCCCGTGGAGCTCCTGCCAACTGGCCTAGAGCTGTTAAATCCTTGCCGAAACGTGGCTCTAGTCCTGAAGGGAGGCTGCGTGCCAAAGTGTGCCCTGGCTTTGGGGCCAGGCACTGGCATGAAGGGGAGCCCTACAGGGTACTGGGAGGCTCAGGCCAGCATGGAAAATACCCAGCGAAACCCTCAACCAGGCCCTGGTAATGAGCTGGGAGTGCTGCTGTGCCAGAGCATTCCAGAGAAATGCCAACTGTCCCAGCTGCTCCTCTCTCTCTCTGTTCTAGGAGAGGTCCCCCTTTCCAGATATTTCCCAGTACATACCTAAACCTCTTCCCAGTTTACTGTAGGTGATGGGAAAATACTATACATTAGATTAGAATTTTGAAATCTGCAGTTAAATACTTAAAATATAAAAAGATACTTCGATACAGTGACAATTTTGACTTTCTAAGTTCATTGCGTTTTGCTTAGCACTACCAGTTATAAGAAAAAAGAAAGTACTTTTTCTACCACGGAAATATATGTAATCAATATTTGTGTTGTACAGCAATCATCAAAATCCATGGATGTTGCCAGGAATACACCTCAGAATTTAATGAGATCTGACAGGGAAATGAAATTCAGCAATGAGTTGCCCAAAGGAAACCACAGCCTACCACCAGGTTTTACATGTGTTAGGTCTCCTCAGCTTTAGAGCAGAGGCATAACAAGGTCCATTTTTCCCTCTCCTGTTTTGAATGTTCTTCCTTTGTCCAAGGCAGCTTTCCCAGGGACTGCAGGGACCCGGGGCCCTGTTAGGGGTGCTGGCTGGTCATCCTCGCCATGATCCAAAAGCCCTGGCTCCCTCCTGTCAGCCGTTACCAGAGCAGACACCACCAAGGTGGCACTTCCCTTGTGGGGCTGTGCTTTTGGGGTGACCTTGGGCTTGTAAACCATGCAGAGGAAATCCCACATTGCCCTGGTGTGCTGGAGACACCTGTGGGTCCCAGAGGGAGCACTCCCAGCAGATCCGAGAAAGCTCTGGGCATGGGCTGTGTGTGAGGAATAGATCGGGTTTTCTGCACTGACATTTTTCCTTATCAAGGGGTCTGTGAGAGGACACTACATGTTCCTGGTAATTATAGATGTTCCAGTTATTCACCTGGCTGAGGTGTAGGACATCAAAATATCATGAACAAACATCCCAAAGAATCTTTTCCCATCCAGTCAGGATTTCTGGGTGGAAAGAAGCAGTATGCCCACTCATCTATGGCTGTGATGCTGTTATTCCAGGAGATAATCTATCCTAAAGCCAGGAGAAGGAATGACTGCAGCTAAACAGGGCAAAGGAAAATGTTTGTCTGTTGCAGGGGAGAGGGAATGGCTGGAGGAAGCAAAGCAAGCACGGAATTCTAATGTTAGATTTTATCAATTCATAAAGTTTAATTACTGATACTTGTGGTACCTCTGAAGAGAAAGGGAATCCAGGTTAATCTTCACAAGATATGCAATAGAAATTATTTATTAGAATAAGGCCCGTTACTGTGATTATCAGACACATTTTTAATTAAATCTAAAGTTGTGTCAGCAGAAATTTTTACTTATATGATCTCAAAATGTTTGGGCTTGTTCATCTTTCTAAGCATTACTTCTCTTCCTTAAAGATCATGAACTCAGCTTAATTAGAAGGAGTAGTTATAATGTCAGAGCAAATTAATTTCAGTCAACCAAAGGGGCCCTTTGAGGATGCTGGTCCCCACCTGTAGCTGGGAAATCCCGGCTCTGGTGCTGAGCGAGCTCTCATTAACTGGGAAAAGATTTCCAAGGATCCACGGCAGGAGCAGCCCAGGATCGGCGCGGGGCCTGCGACCGAAGGACAGCACGCAAGGTTAATTCTCAACACGTTTCCGGGCCTCTCCAAAGCTTCTTGACTTGAAAGAGGGGTTTGAAGCTCTTGAAGCAGGTTTGTATGCAAGGCCTCTCCCAGGGATTTGGACTGTCTCTCAGGGATGACTCTCTAATATATCCAGTTTGAAAGTAGGAAAGATTTCAGCTTTTTAGCTACTCTGTTTAGCTTTTTAGGGACTCTTTTTTAGCTACTCTTTCAACAGAGCCAGGCCAAAATTCTCAGTTGTGTAAGCAGATCAGTTGATCTGAGCATTCATTTGTTCATCAGAGTGTCTTTTAGGTCCCAAGCACAAGAGACTATATTTTTCCAATGGATTTCACTCAATGCTAGCTTTAAATGTCTGCCTTTATTTTTTTAAATTGAGTTCCTGTCTTTTTGATGCTACTACACTAATTTTGTATGTAAAATAGCAGAGCAATTTTACATCCTAAAAGGAATTTATTTGCATAAATATAAACACAGTAACTTTTTTCAGGTGTTAAAATATAAAATAAAAATATCAGTTAATAGTAAATAATTGCTTAAAAATTCATCTTGTCCCAAAATTCTGGGCTACTCAATGTTCTTAAGAGGTTGTAATGAGCTGAATTCATTGGTTAAATTAAAATGCTTTTTCTCATATTCAGTAAATGCAGTGTATGTGCAATTGAACGAAAATAAAATCGAAATTTACATTTTCATCAAGTGAATAACCACATGCTGAGGATTGCTTGACTGCAATTTATGATTATGCAAATGAAACAGGTTTTTCAGCTAGGATATGTACAATAAATGGGAGTTCCATTATTATGTATCAAAAAGCCGTTAACCTTGAAAATTATATACAATTGACATGAACATTTCTAAAATACGTCTAAAATCTGCCAATGCTCCCCCTGTCCTCCCCCATGTATAGGGACTGTATATTAGATTTAGCAAAAGAATTCAGAGTGAATAATTTATTAAATGAGCTCTGCCACTTTTTTGTTGGTGAGCTCTCTGTAACAACTTGCTGGGTCCTTTATTCATTATTTAAATCAGGAAATGCTTCTGATTAATTCCTCATCTGCTGACAAGAACACGAGTTCCAAAAGCTGTTCATAACCAGAGTTTGCTGTTTCCAAGTCCTGCCGAGGCAGCAGGGAGGGGTTGCTGAGGCTCGTGGCAGCTCCCCAGATGACAGGTTTCCTTGTTGGGAGCATTCTCCTGGTTGCTGTCTGGCAACTGCTGGTGTTTGATGGCTCTAAACCAAATTTTCTTCTTCCTGAGTGACAAAAGCAGCAGAACTGGAGGGAGAACACAACAGAGCTGTCCCAGAACAGGCTGCCGGTTCTGGCTCTGCCTTGGGATGGGCAAGGCAAAGCAAACAGCCCAGAGCTTGAAGCCTTGAGACAACTTTCCATGTATTTCCTGAAAGATGGTCCCTTCTTTTTTGGGTGGATTTTTGGCTTGTGGAGAGGAACCCCCTCTGTGGGACAGGCAGAGTGGGGATGTTGGAGGTCCAGCTCTGGTCCCTGGGCCAGTTTGGCAGCTGCTGGGGGGTTGCAGTGCTCAGGTCCTGCACGCTGCTGCATTCCTCACCCACAAACATTACCAGGAAATCTCCAAGGCTCCCAGTGCCCAGCTGTGGATTGCCAAAACTCTGAGAAGAAAAATACACATCACTGAGTGGTCAAAAAAAAAAAATATATTTCCATAGGCTGATTCCCAAGTGTTACCTCAAAGCTGGTCTGTTCTTTCAATGACAATTTCATGGCTTTGTGGAAGTGCCTCAGCTGTATCTCTGAGTCAGTTATGCAGAAGGGTTTGATTTCCTGGGTTAGTTTTGCTGTAGGAAGAGTTCACAGGATGATACACAACGTGTAAGGTACCAAGATTTGTTGGTAGGAGATCACCATTTGTCTGTTACCCGCAATGTTTAATTTGCCATAATTTCTGAGATTCCTTTTCCTAACATGCCCAGAGCTATCAGATGAGAATGCTTATAATCTTTTATTGAAAATAAATCAAAATTATGCTAAATGTGGGCCCCATCATCCTAAACCCAAGACCCTTTAGGCTGCTCTTTTCTTCCCTTGTCTCTGCAAGAAAGTGAATGTATTTCCTTGCCCAGGTCTCACTTTTAGAGTGGAACTTTTACCACAGGAAAAGTCTTGTGACTTCTACTGAGGGAGGCTGCAGCAGCTCAGCTCCCAAGAGCTGCTTTTGGCTGTACCCTTAAATAATCTACATTCAAGTAGAAAAGGGGGAATCTTGTGTTACTTTTGAACTAGAAAATGATGGCCAGAATTCATAATTATTGTGGAGGAAACTACCTAAAATGCAGTTGCCCAAATTTTTCCCCAAACTGGTGGGATGTGTTTGAACTGTGCAGTTTGACCTGATGGGGGATGCAGGTGCATCCTGTAGGGTGAGCAAAGCTTTTGCTTTTTTACTTTAAGGTGGTTTAATATTTTTATCCTATATGAAGGGTTGAATTAGAGAACTTTAAAACCAACTTAAAGGGTTTTTTTTTCCCCTAACATTGTATTTGCTGTCTATTGCAGTGCTGCAAGGCCATTCAGTATCTACCTGGGATGAGCTCTTGGGCACCATCAGCCTCCCTAGGTGGAATGGCCCATGGAAAACCTTCTCCTCACATTGCTTCTTCCACCACAAGGATGCAGCTGAGAGCTCCTGGGTGCCACTGTTTACTTGGAAACACAAAAGAAAGTGGCTGTTTGCTCACACTGGCTCTTGCTTTCATCAAAAACTGCTGAGACATCTTGGAAAAACAGCATTAATTTTTTGTACTTTTTAAGTCCTGCAAAAATCTGTCACAGAATACATAAAGACTGAGCATTTCCTGCTATGTTTGCCAGGGAACAAGAGAAAAGCAGATCTGTGTCTTATTTTTCATAACTCTCTGTAAACACCCCCTGAATCAGGGCATACCAGAAATGCTAATATCTACTCTTTGTGTGTGCTCACAGAACAGATTTAGGACATTCCTTTGAAGATTGTATATAAAGCCAGTGCTTGCCATAAGTTAAAAGCGTCCTTTTTGACATCTCTGGAATGTATTCCTCAAAGTACTGAGCAGAGATTGAACTTTTACTTCCATGAACATGTCTGGATATGTTCAAATGGAGCCATGCAGAAACCCACAGCCTCCAGTTCACCCCCTGTGTCTGAGTGCTGTGCCAGGGTTTGTGTGTGAACAGGGGAGGCCCAGCAGATGGGGACACCCTCCCAAACCTGCCCCCAAAGTCTTGTCAAATAGGATCTTTCTGACATGATCTGCCTCCTGTGGTGTTCATCCTCTCGTTCCTGGGTGTGGCAGTCAGCAGTGACTTTGGTACCAATTCCTTATTTTAGAGTATCACAAATTGATACCATAAAATAAGGAATAAGTACTTGAGCTTACCCCACTGGGAATAAGCTGATTTTCCTCTGCTGGCAAATACCACTCAAGGGTTTATTCAGGGCTTCTGTGTCCTGTGAATTAGGAGTAAGAAAGTTTTCTTTAACATGAAAACATAGAGGCTAAAGCAGAAAATGTCAGCTGTAAAGTAGCCTTGCTTGGTGCTTTCCTCATAAAACTAGGAGCCTTATTAAAAGACAAAATATAACTAAAAACTCCTCTGTGAGGTACACGTCTGTGAGGAGTTTTTATTATCTGTAACTCTTCAACCACTAGATGGTGGGAATGTTGCAATCTGAGAGGACTCAGGGACCTGATCTGCCCTCCCAGGGTTAACCCACAGCAGGCAGGAGTGAACACAGTACTCCTTAAATTGTCGTGAAATTTCCCTGTGAGGTGGCACCTGGATTGTGGCATTGCTTGTACATCTCTATCCAAATCAGCTTTGTGCTGGAGAACCTTGTCCATGTTACCAGGGCAGATGGCATGAAAAGAGTCCCCTTTAGTGGCCAATTGCAGTGAAGAAACAGAAACAAATTCTCAAGAGGCGATTCAAAATGTTGAACTCAATGAATTCAATGCTAAATTCAAAAAGACCACAGCCACAGTGCTGGCAGTGCCCGTTCTAAAGCTGACTCTGGTGTGCTGGATGCCTGCAACCCCCTGTGTCGGTAAATAACTGGGAGAGCCCCCAGAACACTTCCATACTGAGTGCACTCAGTCATTTTTCTCTCAGTTGCTTCTGTGGCTGATAGCGTGGAGGTGTGCAGTATTCCCAAAAATCTTGTGTGCACAGGGCTGAACCTTTCTTCCATAGTGCTCTGGAATTTGCTGAGCTGGGTTTTTTTTTTGTGTGGGCATTTTGGGAGGAAATGGTTTGATTTGAAAATGGCTTTACCAGGTTTATGACTCCCTGCTCTTCTCTGAAGGACAGCTCCATAAATACTCCTGGCTCTGGGATCCCTCGCCAGGATCTCTGCTGGAGTGGCAGATTCATCACCTCCCTTTTTGGTCTTGGAAATGAATTGAAATCCCATCTTCCAAGGCAAATGGCTGTGATAGCAGCCCTTAATGATTGAGGTAACTCCAGAGCAGGCTTCGGGAGCATCAGATGATGGCAATGCCTTTGATTTATGTGCCACCTTTCCTTCCCAGCCATCTCAAAGCACCTATAATTTCTGGCAAACCTGTGCTGAGTTAATGGGTTATTTCAGAGTCTATTCAGCAATAACTGTTAAGTGCTCAGAAGGAAGACTGATTGATGGGTGAGATGGCCCAGAACTTTAATTATCTTAATGAACTTAACAGAAAGTCTAGCACTAACACAAGTGAAGCCATGAACTTTAATTCTGCCACTCATTCCATTAAACCCTGAGCTCGGTGGTAATTTAAAGCCTTCTCTCTTGCTCTGTGTGTATTTTTCAGAGGAGTCCACTGAGGCATTGCTGACACAGAACGACCTCTGCTCTGGAACATCCCACACCTGCAGAAAACTCCAGGACCCTGTGGCAAACAGCTCCTGACCCTGAGGAAGCTGCTAAAAAAATGGATATGCAATGACTCAAGTTTACCAGGAGGAAACAAATATTTAAAGTATTCAGAATAGTTCTGGGAGAACTACTAACAAGCAGATATTAAAGACTCTGGTTTGACACCTGCTCTGTTGTTTTGCCTCTGATAGGAAATAGAAGTGGTAAATAGCTGAACCAAGGCAACAGGCAGTAGGAAAACAGCATGAAATGCAAACAGATTGCTGTCGAGACAATGGTTTTTGGATTATTTTAGTGTGAAAGTTCTTTTAAAATTAGTAATTGTGATCACATATACATTATCTGTGTCATCTACACCTCCTCATACTCTTCTGCCTCTCTGTTATTGTACTTTTAAACCTTAATCATTTTTCCACAGAAATGAAAATGTTATTAGCATCTGTTGTGTCTGCATAATTACTGTGCCTGTTAAAAGGCTTATTTCCATTATTTCCACGTCCTTTCCACAAATCCTTACTCTAGTAATTAGGATATCTTGCAAATACTGGTGCTATGAAAGGGATCAGAAATTTTCAGCCTGAACCAACAATTTCCTTCTGATGACTCATACTACAGGGGGTACCATAAAAATATTAATAATATTAGAAAAAAAAAAGCAATAATTCCAAGCTGTGTTTTACTGTATGTGTTGCCAAGGAGATGCAGCTCTGTGAGTGGCTTTAGGACCTGGACTCCTTGTACCAACTACAGCAGAAATGTCAAGAACGTGATCATTTTTTTTGGCAAGAAACTTTCAATATAGCTTGTTCCACCTGTTTTTTCATCCTGGAGATTGAGGAGGGAGTCAGAGAAGGCACCTGAAGGTGAGGGCTTGTGCCAGCAGCCCTATTTGAGCAATAGGCAGAGCTGAGTTGTGGAGGGTGACCTGGGGTGAAGTCACTGAGAGTCCACACGTGGCTTCCAGGGCTGCACTTCCTGCCTTTCCCTTGTGCCTGTGGGGAGCAGCAGACTGGCCTTTACACAAACATGTTCGTATCCACTCTTCCACAGGGCATTAAAAGCATGAGGACACGGCTGGAATGCTCTGGTGTTGCAGGTTTATTTTCTGCTGTGAGATAGGATTAAAAGGAAAGAAAGCAAAGCAGGTTCAAACTTGAAAATATACAAAGAAAACTTTATTAACAGAACTAAAGGGGAAAACAATAATAAGAAAATCAGAATAAACCCTCAGAACACCTCTTCTTTTTCACTCACAATGCAAAGATAAAACCCACGACTTGAAGTCCGTCTACCACCTTTAAAATAGTCCTTTTTCAGTTCACTTAGGGAGAAGAGTCTCTTTTGTTATGCTATGGAGACTTTTCCACAAGAAGACGGGTTTTCTTGTGGCTTTGTCACAAACAAAAACAACCGCCTGGAAACAAAATTATATTCGCAGTGTCAAAGTATTTCTCATGTTTTGCAGCTTTCACACAGATGCTTTCATAGACTATATCAACTATTGGGGTGTTATTTTTAAGAACGAGCTAGTTTAGTATACAACAGTTTTTCTTCATCTATCTCTGGAAACAAAAGTTTTTTTCTACTATCTTTTTCATCTCTCATTTCTCTGTGTCTAAGTTTCTCATTAAATCACAGCAATATCTATTTGTTTTAACTACTAATATTTCAACTCACAGTTTTACTAAAATTGCTACATTCCCCCAATGCATTTCTATAAGTCACAGAGAAAATAAACAAAGTCTGATATATCAAATATATATCTTTACCATAGCTTTACAAAAGAATTTTAATCTAAGCTCAAAGCATTCTCTTCAATTCCTCATCTAGCATTAAACTTCTTCTTTACTGACCTCAAGGTTTAAATTTTATAATTGATTTAAACAGTTTTTATGGAGTCTTACAACCCCGAAAGGTTTATCTGGTCCGAGTCCTGCATCAGGAACGTGGCTGGCCGTGTCTCTGCCGGCCACCTGGTTTCCTCCAGCACCCTGCGAGCTGTGTTGGCCTGGCTCTGCTGGGCTGCTGAGACTAAGAAAAAAAAATAAACAGCTGCAGCCGATGTTTTTGTCCTTTTGCGTGCAGTAAAGCTGGCTCAACGTAGCTGCTCAGCTACGAATGAGGTTCATTGTGAGCCATGCCGAGGTGGCTGCCCGGCACCGGCCTGGCCGCTGCCATCCCCGGCCATGTGGCCGCTCTCAGTCTGGAGCAGTGGCCGCCNTTTTTTTTTTGTCTTAAGAATGTGTGTTCACAAAAGGCCACCTCCTATTGGCTCCATTGAAATAATGCCGAACTAGGATATCTGGGAATTGCCCAGGCCGCGCAGAGCTGCTGGAGTGATGCCGTGGGCTGTGCCCTGGGCTCCACAGGCAGGGCTGAGGAACAGGAGCTGAGGGCTGGCACTGCTCGGAGCCCGGGCAATCCTCACCCCTCAGGGAAAGCAAAGCGAGGCCTGGAGCTGGCTGTGTGCTCAGCCGCTCCCCGTTTGCCCCACAGCTCTTCCCAAAGCCCAGCCAAGGGCTGCTCTCCTGTTCTCAGGCTGTAATTCTGAGTGTTGAATTATCCTGTGCAGAGCAGACAGAGGCTTGACTGCCTCTTACATTTATTCCCAAGGGAAAAAGGCTGAAGAATTTTGAAGCCCCTTTCAGCCAGATTTAAAGTTTCACAATGTTTCCTCAAAAACCTGATGTGGGTCATCTCTGAGGAACTTAAGGAGTAGTTTGAAGCCATTCCATTCCCTGTCAGCTCCCAGCCCTGCTCCACATCCCAAAGAGGGGTTATGGAGCCACGGCTTCACTGGTGCAGGACAAACTTCTGGGAGCTGAAGCTGAAGGAGGTGGAAAAGAGAGATTTGAGCATCACCAGGAGCTGTACAAGGCAGCAAAGGGAGTGTTGGGCTTCTGGTATCCAGTTTGGGCTCCATGAGCTTTGGAGTGCAGAATTCAGACTTCAAATGTGGTATTCCCCTAGAACTTCAGATGTTCAAAAGTAATTCTTTGGCTGACAGATCTCCCAGTACAGATAATTCTGTCATTTCCTCTTGCTGTTTGCTGGTTTTTCTTGGTGTCTGCTGGCACGAACCTGTGTTCTGTCCTTTTGGTTTTGTGACATTTTCCTCCTCAGCTCAGAGCGAAAGGGTCTTGCTACACTGGACAAATATCCTTTTCTAAAATTCATTTTTCCTAGGCCATTCTTTAAGAGGCTGGGCTGTGTGAAAGCTTGAGAGAGACAAAAAAAGCTGTTTCTAGAAGAACTGTTAAAAGACATCCATTTTTCACAACTATAATGGAACCTAATAATTAATTTAAATGGAATTTTTTTTCCATAACACAGATTTTTGGGTGTAAAGTACGTCCTTTGAGAGAAGCAAGAGAAAACAAACTCTGTTATTTTTGATTACCTTTGTGTTTTTGTTTTTTATTCATTATGTAAATTTTATGCTAATAACCTTCTTACATTAAGGTTCACTTTATACTGCATAAACTGACAAATAGAGCAATATTTATCAAGCATAAATATTAAAAACACTATAAAGACTTCTAGGCTTCTAATTATTATGCTAATATATCTCTAAATTATTCTTGTATTACCACCCTACAGTTCACTGTGGAACATGACACAACAATGGTGAAAATACCAAAATTCTATTTCTTAATGTTATTAATGAATCACATAGGAAGGCTGTCTATGTATTGAAAAAGCACCAGTTGTAGCACTGTGGAGGTGAAGATATAGAATTCATTTCTTCTGGTGAGCTGCTGAGCCTTTGTTTATATTATCATAAATACCAAGGAAATCCAAAGTTCTTTTTTGTCTTAAAAGTACAGGAAATCCCAATATATTGCATGGAAATTCCCCCTATTGAGGCCATTCTTGGCATTTCTTTTCAGAGTGTGTGTTTGTTGGTGTCTGTTCATATGGTGCAAGGCTGTGAGTTTTGGCATCTCCTGATTTTGTGTTCTGTCCCCAGGGGCAGATGGGCCCCAGATCTCAGATCTCACATTTATTCTGGTGCTGTTACAACTGGGGGCAAAATCCCTCCAGTGTGTGGAAGGACTACTTCTCTCTTCTTTTTCCACCCAAATATGTGATTTTTTTTCCAGAAGTCCTGTTTTTAAATAAACATTCCACAAGTTTTATGTTGGTTTTTTAAAAATTTTGTTTTGTTTTGTTTTCAATGTCTTAAATGTGGGCACTACAGATAGCAACAAAAAAGGTTTTATGGCAGCTGATTTTTCAGTTAACTCTTTACTTGTACCATCTAAACTGGAGCAGGCTTGGTGTTAGTAGGATCCTTAATTCTCTACAGCTAAATTCACTGCATGTCTCTTGGTAGGAGTCATTAACAATTGGAATAAAAGTGGTCAAAAGGTATGAACTGAGTGTCCCAAGCACAGAGCTGGCTCCCTCCCGGGGAGGTTCCATACCTGGCAGCTGTGGGGAGTCACTTCTTTGTGAAGAACGGCTTTGATTCACTGAAAGCCTCTGCCAGTCACTCTGGACTGGGGGACTGTGTGCAGTGCATTATTATTAAGTGTCTTTTAAAATGGAAACAAATTACTCTGCTGGGATACAGTGCTCTTGCACAGACAGCTGCTCAGCTGACAATCACATCTATAAAATGATATTGTAGTGCAAAATCAGCGCAGTGAAGGAGGGAAGGGCAGAGATGTGTCTCATCAGATAACAGGTAAGGATTCCACAGCAGCAGCGAAGTTAAACAGGGCTGAGAGTGATGGGGCTGCAGAAATGAGGGGCTGTGAGGGGCCAAGCTGAGCCTGGGCTGAGCAAGAAGGGTCACAGAATTTACAGGAGCAAGAGGAAAGGAAGCACTCTTCTTACTTTCTTCTTTCATAGTCTTCAGGGAAATAGCTTGATTGATTCACAGCACTTCATTCCTTCATTTGTTTGTGTGAGTGAGTGGATGTGCTGTGTAACGATGGCTGTGACTCAGTTATGGAGGGGAAGGTAAATCAGAGACACTGAGTTTGTCTTTTGGGCACATTTAAAGTGCACTACAGAGAAGTGTGTGCATCTGGAAAGGAGCTGGTTTGGAGTGCTGGAAGCTGAGGTGCAGGGAGGTTCTGTCCCTCTGTGCCAGTCTCCACATCAGGGCATTTCTGCTCCCTGTGGCACTCTGGAAGTGTCAGAGGCTGCAGAGGAGCCGCCTCCCTTCCCTGCCCCTGTGCTCAGCTGTGCCTGAACGTCTCACGCAGCACACACAGAGCCACGGGGCCCCAAAGCTGAGCACGGCCACCAGAGTCTGAGGGACAAAGGTGCCTTTAGACACAACTGCCTGTGTGTGCTTCAGTAGAGAAAGAGAAATATGTAAGAAAGTGTAGCCAGATGTATTGCTCAGCTGTGTCTATATTGCTTGTTTTAGCTGTTCCATACTAATAGTTTGAAAATATAATCAAGTTTCTGGTGAAAAGGATTCTCTAAATTAAAAATCATTACCTATTTTTGACCTGTGTAAGAATCCAAGCAAAACCAGCTTTGTTGGTTTTGATGTTACAACTCCGAATTAAGTGTTTAATAAGATAATATTCCTGCTGGGAACATTCAATATCAATTTTCAGTAACTAGCTGCAGTGTGAAATCTTAGTTTCTCTGCAGAGAACCAGTTTTTTTGTCAGGCACAGCCAGGTATTGATCCCTGTCTCCGTCAGGGGAAGTCACCCTGAGCTTCCTTCTCCAATCCTCAGCATCTCTGCTTGGCCCTGTTTATAATGAACTGCAGGGACAGAGTCATGGGGCACTGGGCACATCCCAGTCCCTGGAGTGCTGCTGCCCAGTCCCACACTGATGTGAGACTTCTGTGTAAACCTGCCCTAAATCAAGAGGAGAAAACGTTTTTAAAGTGGATTGAGCATTAATTTTGGACATGCCTTTACTTACAAACCACAGCATGGAAGACTCCTCTTTTCAGGGGGGTCCCCAACCAACAGTAAGGTTTTTAGCATGATGTTTGTGCTTTGTAAAAGTACACCTGAGTGCTGGTGCTTGGGAGACAATCTTAATTCCATAGGAAGCAGACAAACTTATCCTAAAACAATACAACAACATGGAGAGAGGGGATTAAGGTCATCTGTCTGATGGTGAATCTGCTATGTGCAGAATTCTCTTCTGTTTTGAAAATATATCAGGAAAGCTGAGGTTTTTCCAACCTGAAATAGTGTGTGCATAATTAAGTAATCTCTGAGAGGCAGAGAGGAAAGAAAAAGGGGTATTTTCTCTTTTTACTTTTTGTACCAGTTAACCATACAGATGAAAACAACCCACAGCACAAAGTAATTGTGAAATCAATCAGTAATCCAACAATCCTGAGCTCTGGAGTAACCTCCTAGGAAGGGAAAAAAAGAAAGAAGAACACAATATATTAAATACAAATCCTAAAAGATAGGTAATGTGCCAAAGAGGTTATTGCATTCAGGAGGCTTGATAAGGATGATTTAGCAGGGTGAAGAGATCACCTCTGCAGATCAGAGAGGGAAAGGACCACGAGGAGATAAAAGGAGGAATGCACAATAAAGAGATAAGTGAGCCTTATATTTGCACTTACCTTATGATTGTTAACATTTTGTCTTCTTTCCATAATCAAATTTCTAACCCTCAGATGCAGAGCACTCTGACATTTGGTCTATCCTGTAGTCCAGTAAAAACAAGACAAAACTAATGGAACCATTGGTGCAATTCAGCTCTTGTTTGTTTAGCAAAAAACAAGTCACTGATTTTAGACTAAATATTTGGGGGTCTAGCTGTAAATTGTGACAAGCTTCAAATCGTTCTTTCTGCAGGCAGATATTGAGCACAACACTTGTAAACGTATTTCTGCCTCAGACACTGGGCTGGGGACTGTGGATTCACAATTTTGGCTCCTTCAGAAACTCACTTGAATTTAGAACCCATCTGGATGTCAGTTCTGAAAGGATATCTTGTACCTACCTACAGAGGGAAAGCTGCCTTTCAGAGGAACTGGCTGTTTCTGTTGCTAGAAAAGCCTGTAATTGCCTTGGTCAAAAAAGGTTTTTTTCCACCTCCAAAGCAGATGCCATATGCCATAGATTGCATATTTCCCATCACCATTGCTTACAAATGTCCTAGAGTTTTTAGGGATTTTTTTTTAAAGAGATATTTTTTGTATTTTGCTTTCTGGTGAAAATTCCAAGGGAACTTCTCCTCTCCTCTCCTCTCCTCTCCTCTCCTCTCCTCTCCCTTCAGGAAATGCTTTACTAGAAAGATAATTGCAGTCTCCTGATTGTGTATTTTAAACATTTATTGAGTACCTGTAGTTTAAAAGTATAGTGGGGCAGAAAATAACCATTTGGAGAATATTGATAAATCAGACATGTCTGAGTTAAAGAATCAATTCTGTTGTGCTTAAATGCAGTAACTGCCTGGAGCTTCATTCTGGGATTAAATTGGTCATATACAGAATAGAAATTAATGTATTTTTTTATAAATACAACTTGAGGCCACAGGACTTTAATTAAAATGTATAGAAGCATTTTATTAGGCAGTAAATATCTGTATCACTGTTCAAGTGGGCAGTGCTGTCACATGAGAAATGAACTGCAAGGCCTGGGCAGGTTGGTGAAGAGGATAGTAAATACGATGCTGAGGATATGGGTTTAATTTAAAGAATCATTTCTGTTGCACCGACGACTTTATTCTTTCATCTTACTGACAGCACAAATGTTTCCATCCGTTCCATTTCATCTTCTTCCTTCTCATCTCAGATATTTATATGTTTGCATGGCCTCATCATGGTAACATCCATCTGCCCCCCAAACAGAAATATCCTTTACTGTTTCTCTTACTTTCTTCTTTCATAGTCTTCAGGGAAATAGCTTGATTGATTCACAGCACTTCATTCCTTCATTTGTTTGTGTGAGTGAGTGGATGTGCTGTGTAAGGATGGCTGTGACTCAGTTATGGAGGGAAAGGTAAATCAGAGACACTGAGTTTGTCTTTTGGGCACGTTTAAAGTGCACTACAGAGAAGTGTGTGCATCTGGAAAGGAGCTCGTTTGGAGTGCTGGAAGCTGAGGTGCAGGGAGGTTCTGTCCCTCTGTGCCAGTCTCCACATCAGGGCATTTCTGCTCCCTGTGGCAGCCTGAGAATCTGGGATTTTGGAATCCATGTCCCAGGCTTCAGTGCCAGACAGTAGCTCAGAGAGTTAAAAAACACTTGTAGGTGGGGAAGAAGGGATTACAGGCAACCTTGCCCCTGATAGGTCACAGTTGTACTAATTACAGAAGCTGAACAGCCTTGCTTTTGAAGGGTCACAGCTGTGATTAATAAAGATAGGTGTGATAAAAGGGGTGGGGCTGGCTGGTCAGGAGGCCCTTGAGGAAGAGGACCTGGAGGAAGAAGGCCTTGAGGAGGTATAGGAGCTCTGAGGAAAAAGGAATGATCCAGAGAGACACAAAGAATGGAACAGGGAGGAGGGTTGCTGCTGTGGAAGATCTGCTGTGAGGCCAGTCTGGGTTTGATGGAGTTGGAGCCTGCAGTTATTGTTGAGCTAGGTGAAAGCCTGCAGTCAGAGTCTGTCAGAGGAGCCAATAGTAGGAGCTTGCTGTAGTCAGAGTCAGGATGACTAAACTGGAAGAAGAAAACTGGGACCCTTTTCACATTGTTAAATGAGAGTCTGTTTCTTGGCTCATTTCTACCCTTAATGTGAGGTCTGCTGCAATGACCACTGTCCATTTTTGAACAACTTTCATAAGTTCAGACCCAAAAAAGATAATTTTTTTTTACCTGAATCTGCCACATCTCTCTGGTTTACAGAGATTCTTTCTTGTGCTATTAAACTCTGACAATTGAGAAAACAAGAAAAAGAACAAACCTTGGTTAGTTCCAAATATTTTGAAAAGTTGTCTTTCTTTTTTCCCCCTCTCCAATTAAATCTGGTTTTCTTGGCTCAATGGACAAAGCAAGAGAGTTGAGAAGATCCGAAGGCTGGGCCTGCCAGGATCAGACCTGTCCTAAAGGCCTCAGGGAATGTTTCAAACTTCCAAGCCCTGCCTTTGCGCTGCTGTGAGAGCATCCCGTCCATTGCTGCAAAACTCCTGGGAACCCTGCTGTTTTTAACTGATGGCAGAGCAGTGGGGAGAAAGCTGGAATGCTGATAGCTTCTGTGCTTAAGTGAGAAAATGAACCATCAAATATTTCTGTCATCTCACAGCTGGTTTTCCAGCAAGGACTGAAATACCCCAGCCTTGGTCACCTCCCTGGCACCAGCTGGGTCAGCCCTGTTGGTCCCCATGGATCCTGAGAGCTGGGATTAAGAGCATCAAACAACCTTCTCAGAAGCTGCATCTATGTTTTTTAAAGCCTCTGTAAGTCACAGGAGGCACTGGCTGTGCTTGAGGGCAGCTGTGCACTTTTGCACTCAGGCTTCACAGTGCTCCTGAGCACCAGGTTTGCCCACTGATGGAACTGCTTCTGCCTCCTCTCCAGACTTTAGCCAACTAGGCCTGGGAATTTGCTCTGTGAGAGCAACCCCATTTAAAAATCTTTCTTCCAAGGATACTTTTGAGACACGTGAAGGAGATTTATTTAAACAGGGAGGTAAAACAAGGCCTAGTAATAAACACTGAAGCCCTCCCTGTGTTTAAATTCTTTCCTCACAGAAATGTTTTCATATTAGGTTTCTTTTTCAATTATTTTCTTTGCCTAGACCTTGCAGATGTCCACCTGGCAGGTGTATTTCTGGCCAGCCTTTAGAGCTCATTGTGAACAGAGCTGGGGGCTCAGTGCCCTGCCTGCCTTGGTGGTGGAAAGGGCTGACACCACTGTGGGCAGCCACAGAGGGAAAATATCATTTGCAGCTGAATTTTCCACAAGCATTTCACTGAGCAAAAATGGCCATGACTTGTTTCTCCCCTGAGCAGTTGTGATTCTCTTTCTAGAAGACAGCAGTTACGAAATTATTCCAATGTGTGTGAATTGGTGCTTGTTCTGCCACTCTCACTGGATTTATTGGGGTTGAACTAACAGAAGGAGCAAAACTGCTCCTTAATCATCTCTCTTTCACAATTAGCAGTGCCAGTAGAAGCAGTGAGTTTGTGTTATCCCTGCTCTGTGCTGTGACTCTCAGTGGGAGCAGCACTGTTGTAATCTCTTTCCACCACCAACACAGGGACCTCTGGGTACGCAAGAAGCTGCTCTAATGAACCACATTCCAGCAATCCCCAGCTGGAAAATGGTTCCTACCTGGGGAAATTACACTTGGATACAGATGGATAGTACTGCTAATGATAGCGTCTTATTGATAAAAGCACATTTCTCCTAAAAAAATGATGAGAGAAAAGCCTTTAATTGCATATCCTGCACAATGAGAAGGAACCCGAGTTGGCAGCCCATCAGTGGGGATAGGAGAAGCCTCTCCAGGGTGTGAGGAGCAGCAGTGTCACTGAGGTGACTGCTGGCCAGGCTCCCACAAGCTAGGCAGGTTGGATCTCGGTGCCATGGCATGGATGGAATGGATTGACCAGGGATCAAGGAATTTCACAGGGGCATCAGCATGGAAACACTGCCTGGGGGGCTGCTCGAGGCCACCACAAAGGACCTTCAAAAACCCAAAATTACTTTGCAGAAATGAATGGCTCTGGGCTGGCATGTTCAGGACTGAAGGGCTGACAGAATCAAAAATGATGCTCTTAACAGAAAAATGAGACTCTGGCTTCTCTGCCAACGCCTAGGGATCTAAGGCTTTGTCTTGTGCATACTAAAGAATGGAAAAAAGGCTTCAAGAGAGGAAAAGAGATCTCAGAAAGTGAGAAAAAATAAAGAGAAAGAGGACTGATATTTACATTGTGATCTTCCTGATTATTTGCTGTGCTATTGCATAAGTTTATTTACTGAATGCTGTCTTTTACCAAATAGTTTCATTTTTTCTTGAGAGTTGGTTTCTTTCACTATTTAAGCAAGCAGCCCACAGGAATGTCTTCTCAAGCATTCCAGTTACTTTGCAGACAGTGCTTGAGGCCTTCAGCAGTGTTTGTTTAAAATGGGCTGATTCCCTTTCTGCTCATTGCAGGGCTCTGCTTTCAGGCAATTCTTTATCTAAAGCTAATGACAAACACAGGGAGGAGGTTTAAGTCCCAATATGCAGCAGAATGACTTTTATTTGTTTAACTGGCAGCATGTGGTAACTTCCTTTCCTTCAGTAACCACAAGATGCAGCCCACCAGAGATGTGATGTGTTTTTGGCACAGATGAGTTTGTGCCTTTAGGATGCACCTGAGCAGCAGATGCAATCCCTCTGCCACAAACCAATCATGCAGAGATTTGGACTCTGTTTCCTTCCTGTGCTCCCTTTTGCTTTCAGTGTGGCAACAACTCATTCCTGGTTTTACACAAAGAGTGTTTAAAAAAAGGATGTAAGTACTCGCAAACCAGGATTGTACCTTGGGAGTGACAGCACGAAGTCAAAGCTGCTCTGGAGGCTGATAACCCCTCTACAATGTCTGTACTACAGCTATTTCCAGCTGGGTGGAAACCCCTCCCTTTATGACAGTTGCCATCTGCAGTGTCAAGTTTTGGGTTTCAGATCTGTCCCATCCTGTCCCGTCCTACTTTTGACAGATTCCTTTACTGCAGTTCAGCCATCCTTGGCAACTTCAACAGCTGCAGGTAGATTTTCCCTCGCTGGCACCACAAATGCAGAGGAAGGGTGACAACTTCAGCTTGTGGCATCATTGAGTTTGGCAGGGGACTCTGAGGGTCACCCAGACTTCTGGTGACTTCTGGTCCAGCCGGAAAAGGTTCCTTGGGGCTTCTGCAGTCATGTTTTAGTAACTCCAAGGATGGACACTCCACCGCCTCTCTGAGTCCCTTGTGGTAATTTTCCCCTCCTTGCAGTAAATTAAAACTTTCTGTGTTGAAGGTTGGATCCAAATTATAAAACAAGTTTTCTGAAATCATTCAGGTCCAACAGTTGATTTTCTTTCAAAAACTGATTTTGCCCATTTTTCATGAGAGAGGGCAACTCTGCCATCACGTTTATCAAAAAAGTCTTTGGCATCTAATGAAACTTTCTCTGTAAGAGCTGGCTGCCTGTGAAGCTCTTTGGAAGGCTTTGCAAAGGTCATAGCCTCAATCCTCAGCTTCAAGGAGAATGTCAGAAGGCTTTACAGGGTCATTTTACATCCAGCAAAACAGGAGATCATATGGCTACATAGTTTTAACTTGTCTTGGGCAAATATTTTCTCTAAGCTGCAAAAATGTTGTATTTATACTTTTAATGTATGCTGTATTATTAAGCTCTGACATTAAACACCTTTATGCCAGTCTGGAGGCACTGAACTTTGCTAATCATACAGGAAAACAAGAGAAGGGGAAACCTGGCAGGCATTTCTTCCTTACTGTTAACTCCAGAGGCCCCTTCCAACCTTGGCTATTCCATACTTAACGCTGAACTGATCAAAACTCTCAGCAGGCAAAGCAGAAGACACGGAAGCTTCTTGATTCTAAACTACAATGTATAAATCTGTCCTTTACACAGCACAGGGACCAGGACTCCCAGTTATATCCTCTGCTTCTTTAACAGGCAAGGGAATCATGCCAACAGAGACACTCAGTTTTGATGCAAAACCTGCAGGTGAAGTCTTACCCAAAAAACACCACAGAACAAATCAGCCAGAAACCCCAGCATAAGTATTAAAATGCCCCTTTCCTGGAGTATTCCAAGAGTGTTATCTCCAAGAGAAGAGCCTGCTGTTGTGGAAACACTTCCATCCTTATGCTGATGTCTGGAACCTGCCAGGCAAGTTAAACATTCACAAACTCCAGAAGAGAAGTTTATAGAATACAGTAGGGCAAAGTATGTTTAACTGCATTGGATAGCACATTCCTGGAAAAATGAAGTATTGTTCAGTTTGAAACTGCTTGAGCCTGCCAAATAAGTTCAGCTGGGAAAAGATGTTGAGGTCAAGATCAAGGGAAAAATGCAACAAGTCAGCATTTAGGGCGCTCCAGCCGTTATTGCTTAACCCACCAGACTCACAGGATATTGGTTCACTGCTCTGAAACTCTTCTGTTGAAATGGTTTCACTGTATCAATTTCACTCTAAATGAGAAATCAGAGTTCTGGGACCTGTTTCCTTCTCTATGGGGTTTTTGCTAATTGTTCTTCAAATTCAATCTGGTCTGCCTTGCTCAGACCACTTGGGTTAGTCTGGATCCCGAGAAAAAATCTTGGAGGTACCCAATAAGAATGGAATGTTCAAGTTACAGTTTCTCCTCCAGTAAATAAATGTTTGACTACTCAAGAAAAAACGGAAGGATTATAATCCCTTAAAGTAGCAAAAAGGATGATTGGAACACTTTTGTGGAGGTGGAAGCTCTCAGGCATTCAGCCTCCTCGGGCAGAGAGAGGAATTGTCATTAGATTGGTTTGAGTAGTGAATCTATCTCATTTAAAAATAATCCTTCAAGATGAGTCATGCTTAGTTTAACTCCCAGTGCCACTAACTCCACAAGTTGGAAAAAAGAAACCCAGTTACAACTCCCACTCCTTTCTTCCTCCTCTTCCTCCTGCTAAATCCCCTGTCCAGCTTTGGCAGAGCACTTCTAGCTGGCTTCTCCCAGCTGGGCTCCCAACGACAAGTGTGCAATTAGCCTTTGCCTCCTGGGCTAATTGACCTCTAGCCTTTGTCTTTTCAGCTAATTAGGCAGCCAGGCTGGCTCTCTGGCTGGAACTGACAGTGTTAAGGTGACAGGGAGGCTTTGGGCACTCACACAAAAGGATCATTTTCCCACTCCCCCGTTGTTGTCACCTGTCCTGGCCCTGCAGCAGCTCACCCTGACACAGGAACTGGGGGCTCCTTGTCCTCAGCTGGGCACTAGGAAAGGCTTCTGACTTGGCAATTCTGCCATTTCATTTCCTGCTAGTTCCTAAAACCAATTTTTCTAGGTTTCTACCTCTCTAGACAACCAAAATATTGTGTTGTAGTATTTAATTTCAAATGGCTATTTTTCTTAAGGAATGCTGTGTGATTGGCATGGATTTCTTCTGTCAGGCAACTAAACTCAACACGGGTAAATCACACAGCCCTGCTCAATCAATAGAGTGATAAAAACGAGGCATCAGCATTGTTCAAAAATGGGATTTTCATCCTAATGGCTCAAGCTGCTCAGCAATTCTCTTTTGGTTTTGCCAGATATAAGGGCATAACCTTGAACAAGAGAAAAACCTTTTCAGTCTTGTAAAAAACAGATTCACATGAAGGCAGTATTGCAATTTTTGTTGTTATCAGGAGGGGTTTTTCTCTTGAGCTTCACTTGAATGTAAAAAAAAAAAAAAAAAAAAAAGAA